>OY282582.1:1097419-1169200 GCA_958299025.2 Drosophila histrio
ATATTGCAAACAAAGTTTAACATCATCCGCATACTTTAGTACTCGAAAATATGTTTAAATTGTACGCAGATCATTTATGAATAGTGTGAAAAGAAGGGGGCCGAGATGACTACCTTGAGGAACACCAGAGGTAACTCGGAAAGATTTAGAAAAAAAGTTATTAAAAATAAATTTTTGAGTTTTTTGTTTTATATACCTTGAAGTCCAGCAAATAAGTTTGGTCGGAAAGCCAATTAGGTCAAGCTTATGTAATAAATGGAAATGGTTAACTGAGTCAAAGGTTTTACTGCAATCGGTATATATAACGTCAGCTTGTTTGTTATTAAGAAAACCACTAATAACAATCGAGGACAGCTCAAGAAGATTGGTAGTAGTGTATCTGCGTTTTACAAATTACATAATCACTACCTGTTTTTTGGGTAACATTATTATATATAGGTACAATGAATTCTTAATAATATATTTGTTTAAAGGGTTCAATAAAAGGTATAGTTTAACGGAAACACGTTCAAATGACAACCATTCCGTACCGCAGGTAGCGCAAAGCAGCGAGCCCGGCGCCATTTTGGATGTGCCGCAACGCAATTTTGACCCGTTTAAATTAAATTATTTAAATTAAATTGTTTATTAAATAAAAAGTCGACTGGTTCTTCCTGACACCTAATCTTTCTTGAAGTTGTTGCTGAAATATTCACAGATTAACGTGTTTATAACCGTTTGCCTGGACTAGCCTGGACCTTATGTTAAAAGTATATATAAAGTTAAAGTACTATGTCAAAAAAAAGTGATTTTGTAAAAGATTTATTTAAAATACTTGCAAATAAAAAAATAACAAGTTTTTATACCATTCGCTTAGATAAAATTAAGGTCATTCATTGAACCATTTGGATACAATTTCATCGCAAAGATGAACAATTTTTCATAAAAAACCATATTAATAAAAAAATGAAAAATTGCTATGGGCTCTATCGCCGAAACCGTTTGCCAAAATTAAAAAAAAACCAGTCGGAAAGGCTACAGTCGAAATCGACTATGAGAGACCCTTTACTTATTCTTCAACAATGAAATAACAGTCACAAACTTACAGACTTATATATAAACCTAAATATATTTACGCTGCTCAGATTAGCTTCCGATTAATTACATATAATCGCTAATGCTACACTTGAATTATTAACATACAAATGTTAATCTTAACATACATATGTTAATATTAACATACAAATGTTAATCTTAACATACAAATGTTAATCTTAACATATCTGCACATTTCCTGCACATTTCCTGCCATTGTACATTCGATAATTTGTTTGCTTCAAATCTCCGGTGTTTATTGTCCGATTTTGATGAAATTTTTAGTACGCATCGAAAGGAAAGTAAATTTTATGTATGATTTTGGAACTTGTATCTTTTAAACTACTCGAGTTATTAGGGTTTTTCCGATTTTTGGGGGCGGGAGGGGGCGTGGCAAAATTCTAAAACAAACTTGACCTTTGTGCAGCCCTTAGGAGTATTCTCACCAAATTTGGTGACCCTAGCTCTTATAGTCTCTGAGATCTAGGCGCTCATACGCCAGCACAGACGGACAGCAGGACAGACGGACAGACGGACAGACGAACATGGCTATATCGACTCGGCTGGTGATGCTGATCAAGAATATATATACTTTATGGGGTCTGCCGGACTTCCTTCGACCTGTTACGCACATTTTTTTTTTGACAAACTTAATAGACCCCTTTTACTTTTTTAAAGTAAAGGGTCTAACAAACAGACTTATAAATTTTGGACAATTCTCTATAAACTGCATTTAAGGATTTTCCAGGGCGAGAAATGACCGATATTTTTTTTGCCACGTGAGTCTTGTGAGTGAGCCACTGTGGGTCGCTTCGTTATTGCTGCTGCGCTTTGTGCTTGCATACCGTCGTATGTGTGTGTGTGTGGGTACATGCAAGCAATTGTCGTCGCTTACGCCATTTTCCTTTCGTAGAGTTTTTCATAAAGCGGTAAACGACCTCAATTTTGAACCGTATATACCCTGTGGGTCTACAGGGCCCGCTCAAACTCACTCCTGCAATCGTTTAAATTAAAAGTAACACACGGTTTTATTATCACGTCTGCTTTATTTCGTGTCTCTTAAACGACTATCTCTGGCATCACACCGCTGTATTTCACAATTTCCTTTAGAACGAGATCAAGCTAGGTCGATCTCCATTGTCTTAATATGTTAAAGCGAGATAGCTAATATATCTGGATAATTAGTGATGGGGGGATATACAGTCTGGTGATGATAGGGTATACAATCTAGTGGTGGTAGGGTTAACAGAGTGTAGGAATGTTAACATACTATCGGCCGGCTACAACTCGGCCATTCTGACCATGAGATAGCCCACTATCTTAGCTTAATATTTACAAGTATATACATTGAATAATTAACAATATGTGATTCTTAAACTAGTTTTTGGTTTTGATTTGTGTACATGGTACTTAAAGTCAATACAATTTAATTTATTGATTTAATTTATGTATATGTATTGATTTACAAAAGTATACTTTATTTCTTAACCCAATGTCTTATATTTTGAGCACTCCAAACGCCCTGATAAGGGTTCCGGGACAACTGAAAACCATCACCATCTTTGATCAAGTATCTGTCGTTTTTCAGCACTTTAGCTATAACGTATGGACCTTTGGTTTTGGGAATTAACTTTCTGGACACGCCCGCGGTGCTATCAAAATTTTTACCATGATGTAGTCTCCTGTATTGTATTTATTGGTTAATTTTCTTTTACTATTGAAGTGTTTTTCATTGTTTGCTTGCGCTAGAGATTGATTTTGTTGTGCTTTTTCTCTAATATCAATTCAAGTCCTTTCGTTAACTGTGTCTAAATTTGTAACCTCCTCTAAATGTTCTCCTAAATCATCACTAGCTTCGCCCTTTTGCGCTACACCAAACAATAATTCGCTCGGGAATTGCTTTGTGCTGCGGAGCTGAGTGGTGTTTAACACGTACTCAACTCTTTCTACTGCCACATCCCAATGCTGCCCATTGTCAGGTTCAGTGAGCTTAGCTATCATGGGCCCTAAACTTCTATTTATCCGTTCTACTTGACCGTTCGCCTGCGGAGAGCCTTTCGCAAATTTTATGTGCTTTATCTTTTCTTCTTCTAGGAATTGTTCGAATTCTGCTGATGTAAAACCGCTTCCTCTGTCAGAAACGATGCAACATGGTTTGCTATATGCCCTAAAGTAATCTTTTAATGCAGTGTCTACCTCTTTTGTGTTTGTCGTCTTAGTAGTATATAATCTAACGAATTTTGTGAATCCATCTAATACCGCAAATATATATTTCTTCGCTCTGTTATTGTCTACTGGCCCATAATGGTCTATATGTATCATCTCAAACGGCTTATTGCCCTTAGGAATACTATGTAACATACCTTCCCTCTTGCCAGTTTTCGGTGAGAACGCTATACATTTCAGGCAGTTTTCCATATGTTCTAATACTTTGGTTTTCATTTTGGGGAACCAATAAGTTTTACTAATCGCATCCATCATTTTGTCTCTTCCAATGTGTCCTAATTCGTCGTGATATCTATATAATACGTGTTCTTCCATGCCTTTAGGTACATAAAATAACAATCTATTATCATTCGTTTTCCTAAATATTATTCCATTGTTACAATTCGATTGCCTATCGTTTGCGCCAGCATATGTTCGATCAAGGGGGGGGGGGGGTCACCGATAGTCCTATCGATATTTTTCCCTGCCGGAATAGTGGGAAATATTGCAGGAACTGATAGAGGGTGGCAACCCACTATTCGCCCGACCCTGATAGGGGAAATGTAAGATAAAGACGGCAATATTGTAGATGCCCATTAGCCGAGAGGGGAACAGAGGATAGATGCCAGCAACAAGAGGGATAGAAAGGAAAAAGAGAGCAGAGATTTTTGCGGAAAAAAACACGTTGCTGCGAATTAGGCAGGAAGTCGAATAGTCAATGTCAACGAGGACGGAGGTGTCCCGCGACAAGAACAGCAGCAAGAAAAATAAAGGATCTAAAAATCAAGGCAGAGGAGTCGACAAGACCGGACTGCAGCTTCAGTTTGATTTTCGCAAAGGCGACCGGATAGCAGCACCGAGTTTTTGGTGGCGATGGCCAACATGAGGGAGACGGCGTCGCTTTGGCCGTCTCAGGCAGGGCGGGTACGCCTGGGTCCAGTGGAGACCCTGTTTGGATGATGAGGATCTGTAATTACGTCTATTGAATAGTTTTCTGTGTTTTTGTACTCACCACCGTCAGTTAATGTCCGTATTCCAAGTTTTTTTACATTGTTTACATTTTGTTTGGCTGCATCTTCAGCTGTTTAGTGATGAGCAGTTTCGATAGATGCGATTAATCGACCAGGATGTATCGATTGTGCGGGCTGAGGACCAGGGTCGGACTACCCCTGATGAACGATGAGCTAGTCGGCGAGGCCCCGAGGAAAAAAAATCTGTCCGCAACAATATGGCGCCCAATTAAATTAAAAAAAATAAATTTTTTGTTAAGTCTTGTCGATTGATGTTCAAGTTCCCTTGTCTCCGCGATTCGCTCGTCTGATGACATATGTGGCCCACTTGTGTGGCACATATTTGCGCAGAGTGAGCGTAATCGCGATGGTCGATGGATATGTCCCTTAATGTCCCTTTTGTTTGGTTTTGTATTTGTTACTATTGATGTACGTGTGTCACGTTTACATGTGAGTGAGTCGTTCGCAACGAACATCGTCGTGACGGGAACAAAACTGTGATAAGAAGGTGATATTAGGTTTAGTTTGTCTAGAGTAGGTGATTTTTTTTGTTATTTATTTATTTATTTTTTTGTCTACTATTCGTTTTATCTCTTTCTGTTTTACGTTGAGTGTGTGCTGGCCTTAGTTGTTGAAGAGCTTCGGTGACAGGTGTCCCAGACCGATTTAGGATCGAGTCTGTGTCGCACCTTCCTCACAGCGCACCCCAACCGGGAGCTGAAAAGAGATAGAAACAGAATAGGCATCAGGAAGCGCTCCTTGGGTGCCGCTTCTCATTAAGTTGAGAACCTGCGCATCCGACAAGCGCTTAAATGTATAATCGTCGTCCAAATTGTGCGTAGAAAAGTGTTGGTGTAGCCAGGTGTGGCAGTTGTTTTCTCTCCCCTCTTTGTTTGTATTTGAAGTACAGAATTGCGTTTTGCGAGTATTTTTTGCATTTATTTATACAGCAATTATTCTTTCGTATTTATTTATTTATTTTTCGATAATTAGCATTTATAATTTAGGTGGGTTATTTATTTATTTATTTATTTATTTTGATACTTGTAGAGTTCCAATTTATTTATTTATCTATTTAGTTAGTAGTTCTAATAGGCCCACTTATAAAGAATAGGGCATTAGCGCAGAGATAGGAAGTCATGTCGCAGGAACAAGAAGCTGATTGGGAAACAGACGGGGCGTCTGCATTGCCGCCATCGCGTCCTTTGGGGTGTTTGCCGAGGACGCCTATGAATTTCAGAGGATTTCCCGAGAAACCATTCCAACCGCTGGTCACTCTAGCGGACACGGAGGAAGATACGGCTCCTCGAGTTGGCCGAATTCACAATCTGGAGTTTCCAAAGCAGGCGTCCGTACAGGAACCGATGGATTCGGTGATCTCCTCAGCGGTAAACGCAGCGCTCGCTCAGGCTCATGCGACGTACCGAAGCTCGATGCAGGAGGGTATCGCTGGATCGATTCTCGACGAGATCCGGGGGGGATTCCTAGAGATGATGAAGCTTCTGCAGGATGTCATCAGGCCGCAGAAGGAGAGCTCGATTAGCAGTGCCACCGTACCGACGCGACCTGCAATTCCTAGCACGGGCTTACGGTGGATGAGCTGAGACAAGAGTGCATCGAGGTGGAAAGGCACCTGAGTCGCAGAGGACGATCCGGGTATGGGCAGCAGCCGCGCTACTCCCATGGGTCAAAGCCGATGGTCCACGAAGTCGATTTTCCACCACGCCCAGGCGAAGTTCCACCGGAAGAGTTGGAGGAGGCTTTCCTTAGAGCCAGACCGTCGCCGAAGTCCCAATGTTGGAACTGCAGACAGTCCGGTCACGTTTGGAGGGAGTTCCGCTCGAGAGTGCGGAATATCTTCTGCTATCGGTGCGGGAAGCCAAACACGTTGAGTCCCGAGTGTGACAGCTGTCCGGGAAACTCCCAAGTGAGCGCGTTGAAAGCGGGACAGGCGCGTTCGGAGACGACGTCCGCGGTAAAGCAGGAGTGGATCGCCGGTCAGAACAAGTACAAGCGACTGGAAGAAAAGAAACGAAAATGAGTACGATACATAAGGATACATATACAGATACAAATAAAGATACAAATAAGGATAACAATAAGGATACGAATGAAAACATCACGACAAGAGGAAACACTATAAGAGGCTTACCATATGAAGAACGTGTTCGGGCATACATGTCAGCCCGAAATAGAATTTTTGGTGAGCGACAGCTGGAAGGGATGACTCTGGCCACAAGAGGCATTCTGAAAGCGCGTGCTCGATTTCGGAGGCGCCGAATGCTCAGGAGACAGGTCGTCGAAGCTGTCAGGAGAGAGGGATCTGGTGATCCAAGAGTGTTTGCCGATGTGGAGATAGACGGACGAGCAATGAAAGGTCTGATAGACACGGGAACGTCTGTTAGTCTGCTGGGACGAGGATGCCGAGAGTTGGTGGAGGAACTGGAATGGGCGGCGCAGCCAAACGCGTCGATGGTGAAGACAGCGGCAGGTGCCAGTCGTCCAATTTTAGGACGCGTCGTGCTGCCTGTAAAATACAAGGAAAGAGCCGAAGATATTGTCTTTTACATGTGCCCGGATTTGCAGCAAGATCTATACCTTGGCATCGACTTCTGGAGAGCCTTCAAGATCGCGCCCGAATTGCTTGGAGCGTCAAGCAATGCTGGAGCACAGGCCGAGGCATCCGAAATTACGGTAGTCAAGACTGGCGTGGAGCATTACCAGGACGAGGACGTTGTCGTGTCTGATCAGGAGATGTGGGACCTGGAAGAGAGGCAGGTGAGTCAGCTGGAGGCTGTGAAATGCGAATTTCTCCAGTTCGAGAAAGTCGGACTTGGAAAAACTCACCTGCTACAGCATCGGATACAGCTGATTGAAGGAACCGAACCCGTGAAGGACCGACATTACCCTTTGTTCGCGGCGAAACAGGAGATCGTGTGGACGGAAGTGGACAAAATGCTGCAGTTAGGCATTATAGAGGAGAGCGACAGTCCATGGAGCAACCGAACGACGGTGGTGATGAAACCCGGGAAGAACAGATTTTGTTTAGACGCTCGGAAGCTCAATAGCGTGACCATAAAGGATGCTTACCCACTGCCATGCATCGAGGGTATCTTGTCGCGCATTGATGAAACGCACTACATCTCGAGCGTCGACTTGAAGTTCGCGTTTTGGCAGATTGAGCTGGAGGAGAAGAGCAGGTCGGGCAGACCACTGTACCAGTTCCGCCACATGGCGTTTGGGCTCTGCAACGCGGCTCAACAACTCTGCAGGCTCATGGACAAGGTAATCCCGGTCGCTTTGAGGTCCAACGTGTTCGTTTATTTGGATGACTTGCTGATCATCTCTGCGGACTTCCAGACGCACCTGAAATATTTGAAGTTAGTGGCGGAATGCTTAAGGAAAGCAAATCTTACCATAGCCATGAGTCTTTGGAACTTCTCATGAACACCCCCTTCCCGGGATGCTTGAAAGCGAATGACGGGGGCGGGATCACCGCCTCCACTATCAGTGAAGAGCAACTGTAGCATCTTCCTCATCTTCTTCTCAAAACAAGCCGAACAGTCGGGACCCCGACCGTAATATACCCTGTGGGTTTACAGGAACCCGCTTAAATTCACTCCAGATGAAATTCTCTAGTAATTCGTTTTTTAATTTTTGTGGGCAAAGGGGGCGTGGCATCGTGATAAATTTTTCTGGACACATCAACCACAAAATATTCATCATGTGTGCCAAATCTCAAGTCTCCAGCTACAAAACTGCTTTTGTTATGAGGTTTTTGAGTGACAAAACTGCTTGCTTTATGAGGTTTTACTTAATTTGTGGGTGAAGGGGGCGTGGCATCGTGATACATTTTTCTGGACACATCAACCACAAAATATTCATCATGTGTGCCAAATCTCAAGTCTCCAGCTACAAAACTGCTTTTGTTATGAGGTTTTTGAGTGACAAAACTGCTTGCTTTATGAGGTTTTACTTAATTTGTGGGTGAAGGGGGCGTGGCATCGTGATACATTTTTCTGGACACATCAACCACAAAATATTCATCATGTGTGCCAAATCTCAAGTCTCCAGCTACAAAACTGCTTTTGTTATGAGGTTTTTGAGTGACAAAACTGCTTGCTTTATGAGGTTTTACTTAATTTGTGGGTGAAGGGGGCATGGCATCGCGATACAATTTTCTGGACACATCGACCACAAAATATTCATCATGTGTCCCAAGTCTGAAGTCTCTAACTGTAATATTGCTCTTGTTATAAGCTTTTCCGAATTGTAGGCGAGGGGGGCGTGGCATCGTGATAATATTTTCTGGACATATTGACCACAAGATATTTATTATGTGTGCTAAATGTGAAGTCTTTAGCTGTTATATTGCTCTTGTTATGAGGGTTTAGAGCTACAAAACTGCTTGTTTCATACTTTTTTCTTGCTTAGTTTGTGGGCAAAGAGGGCGTGGCATCCAAAAAAAAAGATAAACTTGATCTGCCTGCAAAAATTACCAGTGCTGGGACACCAAGTTCAAGCTTCTAGCTCTTACCATCTCTGAGATCCTTTCGTTCATACGGACGGACCGACAGACCGACAGACCGACGGACAGACGGACATGGCTATATCGACTCGGCTATTGATGCTGATCAAGAATATATATACTTTATGGGGTCGGCCATGCTTCCTTCTGCCCGTTACATATTTTTAACAAACTTAATATACCCCCACAGGGTATAAAAACTAACATCATTTCTTGCATGCTATCAAAATGTTCGTGGATTACGTAGTAAAATTAACAAAATTAACATGTTGACAGTGTTACTTTCCCATTTCATGTTGTTGTGTTTACTGAAACCTGGTTGAAGCCGGATATTCTTGATTCGGAAATCTTCCCAGCGAGGTACACAATATATAGGCTTGATCGTCCGTCCCGTAACGGTGGTTCTAATGAGTTCTAATTGCTGTGGACTCCAATTTTTCTTCAGAACAAGTGCATTATGTTTCCGTGGCAAATTAGTATTGAACAAACTTGATAAGCCATCTGTTCGTGTTCGTCAATTTCGTAAAGCTGACTTTGGGAGATTGAACGAACTTTGTAGCCAAATTGACTGGTCCGAATTATACTCGTGTAGCGATATGAGCAGTGCCACTAAACTATTTTATAATAATCTAAACAGGTGTTTTGATGCCTGCATTCCTTCAAATTATCCGATTCGGTCTAATAAGCCTCCTTGGTTTTATAAACAACTATCGCACCTGAAGAATTTGAAGTCCAGGCTTTACAAAAAGTTTAAAGACTCAGGTTCTACTTCAGCGTCTACTCGCTATTTAATTGCTCGGGCAACTTCTCCGAGCTTAACGCTACGTGTTATAAAAATGATTTATATCGCTGTAGGGTCAGATTCTCTAAAGACCCCAAACAGTTCTATAATTTTGTTAACACTAAACGTAAGTCGTCTACCTATCCGTCCTCATTATCCTACGAAATTGCAATTGCCGATATTTTTGCTACGTTTTTTGTCTTCTTTGTCTAACTACTCTTATGAACCTTATCCGTTTAATTTGCCTCGGTCTAATTGCATTTTCAGTCCTTTAATGGGTGAGGAGTCGTTGCATCGTGAGCTTGAGAAGATTAAGCCGGTCTTTTTGCCCAGTCCTGACGGAGTTCCCGGATGCGTACTTCGGTTTGGTGCTGGTGTTTTAAGTAAACCACTGTTATACCTCTTTTCTTTGTCCCTCGAGTCATCGATTTTTTCCTCTATTTGGAAGGAATCATTTGTTATTCCTCTCCATTAAAAAGGAAGTAAGTCTGACGCCAAAAGCTACAAAAGCTATTCCTAAACTTTTCGAGAAGATTTTGACAAGTCATTTACAACACTTGTGTAGTTCTTTTTTTCTCCCTACCAGCATGGATTTGTAAAACGCAGATACACTACTACCAATCTTCTTGAGCTGTCCTCGATTGTTATTATTGGTTTTCTTAATAACAAACAAGCTGACGTTATATATACCGATTGCAGTAAAACCTTTGACTCAGTTAACCATTTCCATTTATTACATAAGCTTGACCTAATTGGCTTTCCGACCAAACTTATTTGCTGGACTTCAAGGTATATAAAACAAAAAACCCAAAAATTTATTTTTAATAACTTTTTTTCTAAATCTTTCCGAGTTACCTCTGGTGTTCCTCAAGGTAGTCATCTCGGCCCCCTTCTTTTCACACTATTCATAAATGATCTGCGTACAATTTAAACACATTTTCGAGTACTAATGTATGCGGATGATGTTAAACTTTGTTTGCAATATAAGGATTGGCCATGCCATATTAAATTGCAGGAAGATATTGACTCTTTTCAGTCATGGTGCCGTGTGAATCTATTAAATTTAAGCAGTTCAAAATGTAACGTAATGTCATTTTACCGATCTAACCCTTATTTAGCGTCATACTCACTGTATGGAGCTCATCTTGACAGGATTACTACCGTGAATGATCTAGGTATTCTTTTAGATCATAAACTTAAATTTTCGGACCATATCTCTAAAATGGTTAATAAAGCTATGTCAGTTTTGGGTTTTATAAAGAGGTGGTCGAAGGAATTCGATGACCCCTATATAACAAAGACTCTCTATACATCCCTAGTTCGTCCGATTTTGGAATACGGTTCATGTGTTTGGTGTCCACAGTATAGTGTTCACCAAGATCGAATTGAATCGGTGCAAAAAAAACGTTGTTTTATTTGCAGTGCCTTAATTGGCCTAAATTGGAATGCGGATGTGAGACTGCCCTCATATGCTAGTAGACTTTTATTAATTAACCTACCCTCTTTATATAATCGTAGAATAATGATTGGTGTTGTTTTTATGTACAAACTTATTGCTGGTGACATTGACTCTGTGGAATTAATGTCACAGCTCAACTTTTCTGTACCCTTTAGAGTATCTAGAAACTATACATTGCATGAGCCTTTTAGAATCTTATGTTCAGACTCAATTCAAACTCAATTTTCCAACTTAAAATTTTACTACTAACTCACTTAACTCACAGTTAGTCTTACTTTGTATTTTCATCGTCCGTTTTCCTAACTATGTCCGTTACTCGCTATCCTTCTGTTTCTCGCGATCTATAATTTGCAGCCCTAAATATCGTTTCTGTCCGCCCGCGAACGTGTCATCCGCTGACTGCGCCCCTCGGTTCGTAGGGCGGGAGGTGGGGCTCTAAATTGCCTGGGTTTCGCGCGTAGCAAGCTTTGGCTTGGTGTTCGCTTGGAGCACTTGAATGTGCTTTCTTTGTACGTCAACGCCCAAGCAATGTAAGAGCCTGAGGGGGGTGTGCACGTGGAAAGTGAAGCCATTATGGAGGAAATAATCAACGAAGAAAAGATAATTTGGGCTATCAAGTCATTTCAACCCTACAAATCTGCAGGACCGGATTGCGTTAGACCGGCTATGTTGCAAGCTGCGTGTCACGACCTCTTGCCATGGCTATAGAGAATTTTTAGAGGATGCCTCTCTATAGGATACATCCCACGTATTTGGAGAGAAGTGAGAGTGGCATTCATTCCCAAAGCAGTAGTAGTTAGTAGGTAGTTAGTAGTATTGAAAGCACCTTGCATAGAAAGGAGTTTGCGCTGGTGGCATTCCTCGATATAGAAGGAGCCTTCAACAATGTCAAGATCGAGTCAATAACGGCAGCACTTGCCAAAATTGGCTCATACCCGATGATCAATCAGTGGCTCAGCAATATGATCAGCTGCAGAGTGATCAACTCCCAACTTTGCACTTCGAAAATTGCAGAGTTGGCCACGAAGGGAACGCCTCAAAGAGGAGTTATATCTCCTCTACTGTGGAATCTCGTTCTCAACGACCTTCTTCTAAAACTGAAAAATAGAGAATGCAGAGTAACGGCCTACGCTGATGACCTGACTTTACTGGTGACTGGCAAGTTCTTGCCAACAATCAGTGAACTGATGGAAAATTCACTCGGCTTTACTCTAAGGTGGGAAGAGCAGAATGGTCTTGGGGCAAACCCACAAAAGACCGAGCTGGTCCTGTTTACAAGAAAATACAAGATAACGAGCTTTAGACTTCCTACACTAGGAGGGATACAGCTTAGACTGGCAAAGGAGGCAAAGAACCTAGGAGTAATTCTTGACTCAAAACTCTCTTGGAAGATATACAAGGAGGAGAGGACGTAAAAGGCACTACAAGCCTTCTTTGTGTGTAAGAAGACATTTGGGAAAAGATGGGGGCTACAACCGCATATTATTCACTGGTTTTATACGGCTGTTGTCAGACCCATACTTACTTATGGAGAACTGGTATAGTGGAAAACGGCCTGTGCCAAGTCTCACCTAGATAAATTCCAAAAAGTGCAAAGACTGGCTTGCCTGGGTGTAACGGGATGTATACGTTCCACTCCCCAAGCAATAGACATCTTCTTGAAGTACGCGGCAGCCAGGAGTGTGGTCAGGCTTAGAGCTCTGAACCTCCTTAAGCCAAGTAGGGTAGGTCACAGCGCCATTCTACGCTCAGTAGAAAGCAATGCTGGGTCACACAAGGAGGACTACTGCGTTCCTGAATGACGAATGTACAAGGCAAGGATCAGCGCTACCGGGGTCGTGCGGTGACTGATATACAAAGACTTCTTCAGTATGTCCACTCCGAACTGGCAAGAACGGCGAGGATTGCGGCAGAAGAGCAGTGGAAAATGACCCATGCAATATATCTTCCTGGACTCCACTGGTTGGTTCCAAAGGCGAGTCCCGCCAAACAGGACCAATTAGGGTTTTCGGGACCAGGGCAACACAAACTCCCTTTCCCACTCCCTTCAACCCTCCAACAGCCCTCCTTTTCTATTCCTACAGGTGACGGATATCACAATGGGACGAATGGCCTCTGAGTGAACATAACATTCTGTTGAGCAGTCCGATGAGCCTAACCTAGCCTAACCTTTATATTATATATTTGGTTTATTTTATATTTATATAAATTAATGAATGTTCTTGTTTATTTAATTTTCCTCAGTTGTCTTCAAGTTATATGAACCTATGTACATTAAATCTACCATTTCTTTAGTATAAAACTCTGGCAGCTCATTGGGACTTCTCACAAATCTTTTTGTTGATATCAGTGGATCTGATAAAACTGATAACATATTAAAAAGGTCTTCATTTTGTCTCTTCCGTGTCACCTTGCAGGTATTCGAGTACCTATATTTCTTGTACTCCATGCTTATTGTTTAAAACTTGTTGCGGACGTTTCGCAACAATCCATTTCGACTTAAACCTGTAGTAAATTCTATTAAGTCTGTTTTTCATCAGGTCGACCTCCCTCATATTTTCCTTAGCAAAGTTTACTGGACTTTTAACGGTCAATATAAACTCTTGTTTGGAGCATCAATAAACATCTGAGATACATCTCAAATTTTGAAAGACATTTGCGGATTTATATTAAAAAAACAATAATCAGCACTGATTTATTCCATTAATCCCTATTATTACTTAGCAACTTAGGTAGCACAAAAGATTAAACAAGTGTAGTCCTTTATATTCAACAAACTTAGATAATTGGGTTTAGTAAACGCCGAAATTAAGTACGAAAAAGATTTTAAATTACATAATCACTACCTGTTTTTTGGGTAACATTATTATATATAGGTAGACAATGAATTCTTAATAATATATTTGTTTAAAGGGTTCAATAAAAGGTATAGTTTAACGGAAACACGTTCAAATGACAACCATTCCGTACCGCAAGTAGCGCAAAGCAGCGAGCCCGGCGCCATTTTGGATGTGCCGCAACGCAATTTTGACCCGTTTAAATTAAATTATTTAAATTAAATTGTTTATTAAATAAAAAGTCGACTGGTTCTTCCTGACACCTAATCTTTCTTGAAGTTGTTGCTGAAATATTCACAGATTAACGTGTTTATAACCGTTTGCCTGGACTAGCCTGGACCTTATGTTAAAAGTATATATAAAGTTAAAGTACTATGTCAAAAAAAAGTGATTTTGTAAAAGATTTATTTAAAATACTTGCAAATAAAAAAATAACAAGTTTTTATACCATTCGCTTAGATAAAATTAAGGTCATTCATTGAACCATTTGGATACAATTTCATCGCAAAGATGAACAATTTTTCATAAAAAACCATATTAATAAAAAAATGAAAAATTGCTAAGGGCTCTACCGCCGAAACCGTTTGCCAAAATTAAAAAAAAACAAACAGACTTATAAATTTTGGACAATTCTCTATAAACTGCATTTAAGGATTTTCCAGGGCGAGAAATGACCGATATTTTTTTTGCCACGTGAGTCTTGTGAGTAAGCCACTGTGGGTCGCTTCGTTATTGCTGCTGCACTTTGTGCTTGCACACTGTCGTATGTGTGTGTGTGTGGGTACATGCAAGCAATTGTCGTCGCTTACGCCATTTTCCTTTCGTAGAGTTTTTCATAAAGCGGTAAACGACCTCAATTTTGAACCGTATATACCCTGTGGGTCTACAGGGCCCGCTCAAACTCACTCCTGCAATCGTTTAAATTAAAAGTAACACACGGTTTTATTATCACGTCTGCTTTATTTCGTGTCTCTTAAACGACTATCTCTGGCATCACACCGCTGTATTTCACAATTCCCTTTAGAACGAGATCAAGCTAGGTCGATCTCCATTGTCTTAATATGTTAAAGCGAGATAGCTAATCTATCTGGATAATTAGTGATGGGAGGATATACAGTCTGGTGATGATAGGGTATACAATCTAGTGGTGGTAGGGTTAACAGAGTGTAGGAATGTTAACATACTATCGGCCGGCTACAACTCGGCCATTCTGACCATGAGATAGCCCACTATCTTAGCTTAATATTTACAAGTATATACATTGAATAATTAACAATATGTGATTCTTAAACTAGTTTTTGGTTTTGATTTGTGTACATGGTACTTAAAGTCAATACAATTTAATTTATTGATTTAATTTATGTATATGTATTGATTTACAAAAGTGTACTTTATTTCTTAACCCAATGTCTTATATTTTGAGCACTCCAAACGCCCTGATAAGGGTTCCGGGACAACTGAAAACCATCACCATCTTTGATCAAGTATCTGTCGTTTTTCAGCACTTTAGCTATAACGTATGGACCTTTGGTTTTGGGAATTAACTTTCTGGACACGCCCGCGGTGCTATCAAAATTTTTACCATGATGTAGTCTCCTGTATTGTATTTATTGGTTAATTTTCTTTTACTATTGAAGTGTTTTTCATTGTTTGCTTGCGCTAGAGATTGATTTTGTTGTGCTTTTTCTCTAATATCAATTCAAGTCCTTTCGTTAACTGTGTCTAAATTTGTAACCTCCTCTAAATGTTCTCCTAAATCATCACTAGCTTCGCCCTTTTGCGCTACACCAAACAATAATTCGCTCGGGAATTGCTTTGTGCTGCGGTGCTGAGTGGTGTTTAACACGTACTCAACTCTTTCTACTGCCACATCCCAATGCTGCCCATTGTCAGGTTCAGTGAGCTTAGCTATCATGGGCCCTAAACTTCTATTTATCCGTTCTACTTGACCGTTCGCCTGCGGAGAGCCTTTCGCAAATTTTATGTGCTTTATCTTTTCTTCTTCTAGGAATTGTTCGAATTCTGCTGATGTAAAACCGCTTCCTCTGTCAGAAACGATGCAACATGGTTTGCTATATGCCCTAAAGTAATCTTTTAATGCAGTGTCTACCTCTTTTGTGTTTGTCGTCTTAGTAGTATATAATCTAACGAATTTTGTGAATCCATCTACTACCGCAAATATATATTTCTTCGCTCTGTTATTGTCTACTGGCCCATAATGGTCTATATGTATCATCTCAAACGGCTTATTGCCCTTAGGAATACTATGTAACATACCTTCCCCCTTGCCAGTTTTCGGTGAGAACGCTATACATTTCAGGCAGTTTTCCATATGTTCTAATACTTTGGTTTTCATTTTGGGGAACCAATAAGTTTTACTAATCGCATCCATCATTTTGTCTCTTCCAATGTGTCCTAATTCGTCGTGATATCTATATAATACGTGTTCTTCCATGCCTTTAGGTACATAAAATAACAATCTATTATCATTCGTTTTCCTAAATATTATTCCATTGTTACAATTCGATTGTCTATCGTTTGCGCCAGCATATGTTCGATCAAGGGGGGGGGGGGGTCACCGATAGTCCTATCGATATTTTTCCCTGCCGGAATAGTGGGAAATATTGCAGGAACTGATAGAGGGTGGCAACCCACTATTCGCCCGACCCTGATAGGGGAAATGTAAGATAAAGACGGCAATATTGTAGATGCCCATTAGCCGAGAGGGGAAGGGAGGATAGATGCCAGCAACAAGAGGGATAGAAAGGAAAAAGAGAGCAGAGATTTTTGCGGAAAAAAACACGTTGCTGCGAATTAGGCAGGAAGTCGAATAGTCAATGTCAACGAGGACGGAGGTGTCCCGCGACAAGAACAGCAGCAAGAAAAATAAAGGATCTAAAAATCAAGGCAGAGGAGTCGACAAGACCGGACTGCAGCTTCAGTTTGATTTTCGCAAAGGCGACCGGATAGCAGCACCGAGTTTTTGGTGGCGATGGCCAACATGAGGGAGACGGCGTCGCTTTGGCCGTCTCAGGCAGGGCGGGTACGCCTGGGTCCAGTGGAGACCCTGTTTGGATGATGAGGATCTGTAATTACGTCTATTGAATAGTTTTCTGTGTTTTTGTACTCACCACCGTCAGTTAATGTCCGTATTCCAAGTTTTTTTACATTGTTTACATTTTGTTTGGCTGCATCTTCAGCTGTTTAGTGATGAGCAGTTTCGATAGATGCGATTAATCGACCAGGATGTATCGATTGTGCGGGCTGAGGACCAGGGTCGGACTACCCCTGATGAACGATGAGCTAGTCGGCGAGGCCCCGAGGAAAAAAAATCTGTCCGCAACAATATGGCGCCCAATTAAATTAAAAAAAATAAATTTTTTGTTAAGTCTTGTCGATTGATGTTCAAGTTCCCTTGTCTCCGCGATTCGCTCGTCTGATGACATATGTGGCCCACTTGTGTGGCACATATTTGCGCAGAGTGAGCGTAATCGCGATGGTCGATGGATATGTCCCTTAATGTCCCTTTTGTTTGGTTTTGTATTTGTTACTATTGATGTACGTGTGTCACGTTTACATGTGAGTGAGTCGTTCGCAACGAACATCGTCGTGACGGGAACAAAACTGTGATAAGAAGGTGATATTAGGTTTAGTTTGTCTAGAGTAGGTGATTTTTTTTGTTATTTATTTATTTATTTTTTTGTCTACTATTCGTTTTATCTCTTTCTGTTTTACGTTGAGTGTGTGCTGGCCTTAGTTGTTGAAGAGCTTCGGTGACAGGTGTCCCAGACCGATTTAGGATCGAGTCTGTGTCGCACCTTCCTCACAGCGCACCCCAACCGGGAGCTGAAAAGAGATAGAAACAGAATAGGCATCAGGAAGCGCTCCTTGGGTGCCGCTTCTCATTAAGTTGAGAACCTGCGCATCCGACAAGCGCTTAAATGTATAATCGTCGTCCAAATTGTGCGTAGAAAAGTGTTGGTGTAGCCAGGTGTGGCAGTTGTTTTCTCTCCCCTCTTTGTTTGTATTTGAAGTACAGAATTGCGTTTTGCGAGTATTTTTTGCATTTATTTATACAGCAATTATTCTTTCGTATTTATTTATTTATTTTTCGATAATTAGCATTTATAATTTAGGTGGGTTATTTATTTATTTATTTATTTATTTTGATACTTGTAGAGTTCCAATTTATTTATTTATCTATTTAGTTAGTAGTTCTAATAGGCCCACTTATAAAGAATAGGGCATTAGCGCAGAGATAGGAAGTCATGTCGCAGGAACAAGAAGCTGATTGGGAAACAGACGGGGCGTCTGCATTGCCGCCATCGCGTCCTTTGGGGTGTTTGCCGAGGACGCCTATGAATTTCAGAGGATTTCCCGAGAAACCATTCCAACCGCTGGTCACTCTAGCGGACACGGAGGAAGATACGGCTCCTCGAGTTGGCCGAATTCACAATCTGGAGTTCCCAAAGCAGGCGTCCGTACAGGAACCGATGGATTCGGTGATCTCCTCAGCGGTAAACGCAGCGCTCGCTCAGGCTCATGCGACGTACCGAAGCTCGATGCAGGAGGGTATCGCTGGATCGATTCTCGACGAGATCCGGGGGGGATTCCTAGAGATGATGAAGCTTCTGCAGGATGTCATCAGGCCGCAGAAGGAGAGCTCGATTAGCAGTGCCGCCGTACCGACGCGACCTGCAATTCCTAGCACGGGCTTACGGTGGATGAGCTGAGACAAGAGTGCATCGAGGTGGAAAGGCACCTGAGTCGCAGAGGACGATCCGGGTATGGGCAGCAGCCGCGCTACTCCCATGGGTCAAAGCCGATGGTCCACGAAGTCGATTTTCCACCACGCCCAGGCGAAGTTCCACCGGAAGAGTTGGAGGAGGCTTTCCTTAGAGCCAGACCGTCGCCGAAGTCCCAATGTTGGAACTGCAGACAGTCCGGTCACGTTTGGAGGGAGTTCCGCTCGAGAGTGCGGAATATCTTCTGCTATCGGTGCGGGAAGCCAAACACGTTGAGTCCCGAGTGTGACAGCTGTCCGGGAAACTCCCAAGTGAGCGCGTTGAAAGCGGGACAGGCGCGTTCGGAGACGACGTCCGCGGTAAAGCAGGAGTGGATCGCCGGTCAGAACAAGTACAGGCGACTGGAAGAAAAGAAACGAAAATGAGTACGATACATAAGGATACATATACAGATACAAATAAAGATACAAATAAGGATAACAATAAGGATACGAATGAAAACATCACGGCAAGAGGAAACACTATAAGAGGCTTACCATATGAAGAACGTGTTCGGGCATACATGTCAGCCCGAAATAGAATTTTTGGTGAGCGACAGCTGGAAGGGATGACTCTGGCCACAAGAGGCATTCTGAAAGCGCGTGCTCGATTTCGGAGGCGCCGAATGCTCAGGAGACAGGTCGTCGAAGCTGTCAGGAGAGAGGGATCTGGTGATCCAAGAGTGTTTGCCGATGTGGAGATAGACGGACGAGCAATGAAAGGTCTGCTAGACACGGGAACGTCTGTTAGTCTGCTGGGACGAGGATGCCGAGAGTTGGTGGAGGAACTGGAATGGGCGGCGCAGCCAAACGCGTCGATGGTGAAGACAGCGGCAGGTGCCAGTCGTCCAATTTTAGGACGCGTCGTGTTGCCTGTAAAATACAAGGAAAGAGCCGAAGATATTGTCTTTTACATGTGCCCGGATTTGCAGCAAGATCTATACCTTGGCATCGACTTCTGGAGAGCCTTCAAGATCGCTCCCGAATTGCTTGGAGCGTCAAGCAATGCTGGAGCACAGGCCGAGGCATCCGAAATTACGGTAGTCAAGACTGGCGTGGAGCATTACCAGGACGAGGACGTTGTCGTGTCTGATCAGGAGATGTGGGACCTGGAAGAGAGGCAGGTGAGTCAGCTGGAGGCTGTGAAATGCGAATTTCTCCAGTTCGAGAAAGTCGGACTTGGAAAAACTCACCTGCTACAGCATCGGATACAGCTGATTGAAGGAACCGAACCCGTGAAGGACCGACATTACCCTTTGTTCGCGGCGAAACAGGAGATCGTGTGGACGGAAGTGGACAAAATGCTGCAGTTAGGCATTATAGAGGAGAGCGACAGTCCATGGAGCAACCGAACGACGGTGGTGATGAAACCCGGGAAGAACAGATTTTGTTTAGACGCTCGGAAGCTCAACAGCGTGACCATAAAGGATGCTTACCCACTGCCATGCATCGAGGGTATCTTGTCGCGCATTGATGAAACGCACTACATCTCGAGCGTCGACTTGAAGTTCGCGTTTTGGCAGATTGAGCTGGAGGAGAAGAGCAGGTCGGGCAGACCACTGTACCAGTTCCGCCACATGGCGTTTGGGCTCTGCAACGCGGCTCAACAACTCTGCAGGCTCATGGACAAGGTAATCCCGGTCGCTTTGAGGTCCAACGTGTTCGTTTATTTGGATGACTTGCTGATCATCTCTGCGGACTTCCAGACGCACCTGAAATATTTGAAGTTAGTGGCGGAATGCTTAAGGAAAGCAAATCTTACCATCGGCATGGCGAAGTCTAGATTCTGCTTCCGCAGTCTGAATTATCTAGGTTTCATCATAGGTGGCTGTACGTTGAGGATGGATCCAGGCAGAGTCGAGGCGATCAAAAATATACCGACTCCAAGGATCGTCAAGGAACTGCGAAGTTTCCTGGGCACTGCGGGGTGGTATGGCCGGTTCATTCAAAACTTCGCCGAGATTTCCGTTCCGCTGACCGATGCCCTAAAGAAGAGGAGCGGTAAATTTCAGATGAGCCAAGAAGCCATAGAAGCGGTGGACAGACTGGAAGAGGCTTTTACCACAGCTCCTGTGCTGGTCCACGCAGATTTCAAGAAGCCGTTCTACATCCAATAGGATGCGTCACACTTTGGGGTCGTCCTGTTCCAACTGGACGACGAACAACAGGAGAGACCGGTCGCGTTCTTCTCAGCCAAATTGAACAGGCACCAGATCAACTATACGGTGACGGAGAAGGAGTGTTTATCGGCGAAACTGGCCATTCACCGATTTCGACCGTACGTCGAAATTATGCCATTCACAGTTATAACGGATCATGCGAGTCTGCAGTGGCTTCTGAGTCTCAAAGACTTAAGCGGCAGGTTAGCTAGATGGTCGTTGGAGTTGCAGGCACTCCCGTTCGCCATGAAGTATAAGAAGGCCGCCGATAACGTTGTCGCTGACACGTTATCTCGCAGCGTGGGAGAGCTGGAGGTGCGGAACGGAATGGTGTTCAAGAGGATGACCCATGAACCGCTGGAAGACGAACTCGAAAGCACGAGTTGGAAGCTCTGGGTTCCCGAATCCTAAACAGCAGGACTCATCCAGAACGCACACTCTAGTGAGACGTCAGCTCATGGAGGCATGGCAAAAACCTTGCATGCCTTGCGCAGGCAGTTTCATTGGCCCGGCATGGCGATCCAGGTTCGCGATTTTGTCAAGAGGTGTGAAACTTGCAAGGAGACGAAGGCGCAAAATTCTTCCACGCAGATGGATAGACAGATAGATTTCCTAGGAAAGTACCCAAGGTCGAAGCGTGGACACGCCTGGATTTTTATTGTAGTGGACCACTTCTCGAAGTTCACCTTCCTGAAAGCCATGAGAGAGGCCTCAGCAGCAGACGTCGTGAACTTCCTAGTTCATGAGGTTTTTTTCAAGTTCGGCGTGCCTGAGGTGATTCATTCGGACAACGGGCGACAATTCATCTCCAAGTCGTTCGAAGCGATGACCCAGGCGTTCGGAATTATTCACAAACGCACGCCCGTGTATTCGCCCCAGAGCAACGCCGCCGAACGGGTCAACAGGAGCGTACTATCTGCAATAAGGTCGTACTTAGAAGATGATCACCGAGAGTGGGATGCATACTTACCCGAGATCGAAGTAGCAATTAGGAACGCGGTACTGCCACAGGAGTGACTCCGTTCTTTGCAGTGTTTGGCCAACACATGTACTTGAACGGGTCTAGCTACAGACTGGCCAGGAAGTTGCGTTCACTCTCGGATCACGACATTTCCGATCTGGAGGCGAAGGACAGACTAGCCGTGATCCGTGACCAAGTCGGACAGCATCTGCACAAAGCGTATGAGCGGAGTCGACAACGCTATGATCAACGTGCACGCCAGCTTCACCTAGAACCGGGACAGGAGGTATGGAGGCGCAATTTCGTACTGAGCAATTTCAGTAAAGCGTTCAACGCGAAATTTGCGAGGAAGTTCCTGAAGAGCCGCATCGTCCGAGCAGTTGGCACCAACGCTTATGAGCTAGAGGACCTGCAAGGAAAAGCGTTAGGAGTGTTTCACGGGAAGGATCTGCGTTTATAGAAATCTGAACTTACCTTCGATGGACGCTGGTGGCGGTAGTTCTGCGTTCCCGTTCTATTTCTCCTCTAACTTTGAGTCGTGGGTGTGGCCTACGTTGGGCGCTGCATAAGATGTGGCTGGTCACAAACGATCTAGGGGGGTGTTCTTACAATTGGATTGTCTATCGTTTGCGCCAGCATATGTTCGATCAAGGGGGTGGGGGGGTCACCGATAGTCCTATCGATATTTTCCCCTGCCGGAATAGTGGGAAATATTGCAGGAACTGATAGAGGGTGGCAACCCACTATTCGCCCGACCCTGATAGGGGAAATGTAAGATAAAGACGGCAATATTGTAGATGCCCATTAGCCGAGAGGGGAAGGGAGGATAGATGGCAGCAACAAGAGGGATAGAAAGGAAAAGGAGAGCAGAGATTTTTGCGGAAAAAAACACGTTGCTGCGAATTAGGCAGGAAGTCGAATAGTCAATGTCAACGACGACGGAGGTGTCCCGCGACAAGAACAGCAGCAAGAAAAAAAAAACCAGGCAGAGGAGTTGACAAGACCGGACTGCAGCTTCAGTTTGATTTTCGCAAAGGCGACCGGATAGCAGCACCGAGTTTTTGGCGCGACGAAAGACCAGCAAGGTTCCGGACCAGGGCAGCGAGGCAGCAACCACCGACTCTGGGGGAACTAAAGCGGTTGCGCAAAAGCGACGGAAGCTAGCCACAGGGTCAGAAGCAACGAGTGAGTCCGTTCCGACGCCACCCCAAGGGCGCTAGTGCCAAGAGAAACCCAAGTGCCAGAAGAGCCGCTGTGCTTCATTTTCCGTGTATCACTGTGCCGTGTTGCTACAAAAATATTTAAAAAAGAACAAGTTGAATCAAAAACTGTGTTGAATTGCGCCACAGGCGAACTTATTTATTAAATACAAATATAAATATTCGACTAAAAAAAAATAAAAATATAAGTTACAAAAGAATAACAAGCGGAACAGTCGGGACCCCGACCGAAATATACCCTGTGGGTCTACAGGAACCCGCTCAAATTCACTCTTGATAAAATTCTCTAGTTATTCTTTATTTTTTAATTTGTGGGCGAAGGGGGCGTGGCATCGTGATAAAATTTTCTAGACAAATCGACCTCAAGATACTCATCATGTGTGCTAAATCTCAAGTCTCTAGCTACAAAACTGCTTTTGTTATGAGGTTTTTGAGCTACAAAACTGCTTGCTTTATGAGCTTTTACTTAATTTGAGGGCGAAGGGGGCGTGGCATCGCGATTAAATTTTCTGGACACATTAACCCTAAGATTCTTATCATATGTGCCAAATCTCAAGTCTCTTACTGTAATATTGCTCTTGTTATAAGCCTTTCCGTTTTGTAGGCAAGGGGGGCGTGGCATCGTGATAAAATTTTCTGGACAGATTGACCACAAAATATTTGTCATATGTGCCAAATCTCAAGTCTCTAGCTACAAAACTTCCCTTGGTATGAGGTTTTTGAGCTACAAAACTGCTTGCTTTATAAGCTTTTACTTAATTTGTGGGCAACGAGGGCGTGGCATCCAAAAAGAAAGATAAACTTGATCTGCCTGCAAAAATTTCCAGTGCTGGGACACCAAGTTCAAGCTTCTAGCTCTTACCATCTCTGAGATCCTTTCGTTCATTGGGTCGGCCATGCTTCCTTCTGCTCGTTACATATTTTTAACAAACTTAATATACCCCCACAGGGTATAAAAATAGAAAAATCTGAAATGTAAATATAAAAAAAAATAAAATAATAAACAGAATTAGAGTTGAAAGTTGAAATTAAACAGAAATAAGTAAAAATCATGTAAAATTGAAATTAAGAAAATAATCAAATAGTAACGTACAATTATTAGACGATTCAAACAGAATAGGGACAACACAAAGCGTACACAATTTAAAATTAAAATGAACGCATGCATGTATATATATGTGTACATGTGCACACAGACATATGCCATTCAATATCGCCCCTTATACCACCCAGAGAGCTCTTTAGGCAGGTTAAGGTAATCATAAGCGATCAACATATTACATTTATTTTTTTCACCTGCATGTGAAACACATGCACACCTAGTACACAATTTAAACAAACATATACACATACACATCCATGCAAACATACTTTATCACTTGTCCAGGCCGACTTACCAAGGCAATTGTTCGTACCGTTGTTCCTCGTCTGGTTGATTTTTTGTTGTTGATAAAAATTTCACATGCACCTGTACCAAGCGAATAAAACCAAAATATAAATGTTGGAATCTAAGGATAATACAAGAATTATACTCACCTGATGAAAAGAACAACCATGTCTGGCTAATTTTGTGATTGTAGAGGGGAGGGGAAACGAAACGCACACCTACAGGCTGCGAGGCGCCGGTGGCGATGGCCAACATGAGGGAGACGGCGTCGCTGTGGCCGTCTCAGGCAGGGCGGGTACGCCTGGGTCAGTGGAGGCCCTGTTTGGATGATGAGGATCTGTAATTACGTCTATTGAATGGTTTTCTGTGTTTTTGTACTCACCACCGTCAGTTAATGTCCGTATTCCAAGTTTTTTTACATTGTTTACATTTTGTTTGGCTGCATCTTCAGCTGTTTAGTGATGAGCAGTTTCGATAGATGCGATTAATCGACCAGGATGTATCGATTGTTCGGGCTGAGGGCCAGGGTCGGACTACCCCTGATGAACGATGAGCTAGTCGGCGCGGCCCCGAGGAAAAAAAAATCAGTCCGCAACTCCATTCCTCATTTCAAACAATTTATGTTCATTTTCTTCTAACAATTTTCTAATTTCTTGCACCTTTTCATCTTTCGTTTGACAGATTACTAAATTGGTTTCGAAACTATTAGCCTCGGTTATCATAATGCTGTTGCTACATCTGCTCAACGCATCTACGTGCTGCATTTGCTTTCCCGATCTGTGTACTAACTCATAATCAAATTCTTGTAGTTCTTACGCCCATCTCGCAACTCTAGGATTGAGTTCTATCTTGTTTAATGTTAAAGTCAAAGAATTACAGTCTGTCACTAACTTGAACTTTCTGCCTTTAATACTCCAAATTTGCCCAAATATACTCTGAATCTTCTTAACGCATATATGATGGCTAACATTTCCAACTTGAAGCTGTGATAATTTGCTTCTGTTTCTGTCGTTCGTTTTAAAAAATAGAAAATTGGGTGCAATTTTTCGTCTTGTTTTTTCTGCAAAAGCACTGCTCTGAACCCCAGTGCACTAGCATCGCAATGTAGCTCAATGTCATCTTTATGATCGTATAATGACAATACGGGTGCTTCTAACAGTTTTTCTTTTAAGCATAAGAAACAATTAAGTTCTTTTTCCTCAAATTTAAATTTTCTGTCCTTTCTCAAAATATCATATAAAGGCTTCGCAATTGTCGAGAAGTCCTTAATGAATCTTCTAAAGTATGAGCAAAGTCCAAGAAATCTTTGTACTGTCTGTGTGTTTTCAGATACGGGAAAATTTGTAACCGCCTCCAACCCCTTATCATCTGCTTTAATACAATCCTTTGATATTAGAAAACCTAAATATTTGACTTTATCTTGCATAAAATCGCATTTGTCAAGCCTTAACTCTAACTTATTTTCCACTAATCTCTTAAATACTTCTTCTAAAATTTCTAAATGTTCCAATACATTCTTACTGGCAATCATTATGTCATCCATGTAGACAATGACTTTATTTTCCCTTATCAAATCAGTGAATATGCTGTTGACGAATCTTTAAAAAACCTGTGAAGCAGTTTTGAGTCCCATCGGCATCCTCAAAAATTCGAATTGTCCCAGGGGTGTAACGAATGATGTGTACTTTATGGACTCCTTATGTACAAACACATGAAAATATCCGTTCTTTAGATCGAGTTTGGTAAACACCGTTTTACCTACTAACCTATCAAGCAAATCGTCAATTAAAGGTAACGGATAATTGTCTTTGACCATCATTTTGTTGAGTTGCCTAAAGTCAATGCACATTCTCAGGTCACCAGTTTTTTTCTTAACCAGTACATTTGGTGATGCATACTCAGAATTGCTTGGTTGTATAATAACATCCTTCAGATATTCATCTAACATCTGTTGTAGTTTCTCCTTCTCAGTGTATGATAATCGACTTGGAGAACAACTGAAAGGTTTCGCTTTCTCGATCAATATATTCATTTCGCACTTAATGCTTGGTTTCTCAGGTCTTATAGCATCTACATATGCTCTTTCCAGCAACTTTGAGAACTTTTCTTTTATTTCATAACTTATGCTCTCACCAATGTTGAATGCAACTTTTTTCTCTTCAGTATCCAACATATTTATTTGCAGCATCTTCTTTTCAAAGCTTTCCTCTAAAACATTATGCTCGCCTAACTTATCAGCTTCTCTGCAATCTAACAATTTATTATATAACCGTTCATTCTCTTACAATTTGCAATCTAACAATTTATTGTCTAACCGTTTCTTCTCTAACAATTTGCAATCCGCATCTTTTGAGTTTTCTTGCATCACACGTATGCCTGTTTTTGTGGGATTCTTATTCACCAATGGCTTTCCCAATTTTGTGTAATTAATCTTACATAATTAATTACGTTTCCCGATTTCTTCTTCGGGCACATGGCCACGTGGTGGTCGTTGGCCCCATAACCGTAGCGCGAATTCCGTTCTCTCTTGGGCTTCAAACAATCTTTGGCCCAATGTCCTTTATAATTGCAATTGAAGCAACGCGATTCCTTATCGATGGCGCCGTTGGACATCGCGTTCGAACGAATCTTCCCGGGAACGCTTCTCTCCGGCAGCATCACGTCTGCAAATGCGCGCATCATCTTGCTGGGCTTGTCGAAGCATTGGATTCTCGCTTGTAGACGCAATGCCTTGTCCGGAATTCCCTCGATGAGGACATTTAAAAACTCGTCCTCATCTATGTTGACATCGCGAGCCAGTAACGCTTTGTTTTCGAAATAAACCGCAAACTTTTCCTTTGAGTTCCAAACACGTCCCTCGAATTTGCGCCTCATCTCGGCCTTTGATAGGTTGCCGCCAAAAGCCGCCAGCAACTGTTCCATCAGTTGGTCCACCGGCTTCACAATGCGCGATGGATCAGTGTGCATCCATTGGAGTGCATCGCCTTTTAACTTGGCAACGCATAGCAATTGCCGCTGTGTATCGGTCAATTTATACAGCTTGGCAATGTTGCCCAATTGCACAATCCAATTGCGCACAGAAGTTTTGCCATCAAAATCCGATAGGATTTCCTTGGCTAATTGGAATGCCGACGAAGTCCACTCGCAATTCTCTTTACTCTCCGTTTTTGCTGCTGCATTCCTAACGGCCGTCGTTTCTTCGATTTCACAATCCGCTTCGGCGCCATGAATGTGCGCGTCGTCGTGGCGCTCGCCGATTTCTACACGCTCGCTGGCGCCGCCATCATTGCTGTCTGCGTAACTGTGCAAATTGTTGCCATCTCGCTCAGACTGCAGCTGAAGACCTGGGTTACTGCCGTCTAGACCTGGCATGTGCAAATTTTTCAGCACGCTCTTCGCTGCCTCAATTTGGACTTTTAGCTGCCGCAATGTTCCCATGCCACTAGCGATCTCATCCTGCTGCCTCTCCAAGACATGAGTTTGGGCTGCTGGGCTGGTATTCGGCTGCTGATCCTCCTCGTTTAGTTCTGCTTCGGGAGCGCTGCCGAGATCGCTGGCAGTCACCTCGTTTAAACGAGTAAAAAGTTCTGCCTTGCAGCCTTTTGTCGGCAAGCCCAGAACGGCTAACCACCGTTTTAGCTGAAGCACCGAAATTTCGTTAATGTTCAGCTCCATAGTGCGAGTTTTTTATCCCACTTCTGATGTTGTAATCGTTTAAATTAAAAGTAACACACGGTTCTATTATCACGTCTGCTTTATTTCGTGTCTCTTAAACGACTGACTCTGGCATCACACCGCTGTATTTCACAATTCCCTTTAGAACGAGATCAAGCTAGGTCGATCTCCATTGTCTTAATATGTTAAAGCGAGATAGCTAATCTATCTGGATAATTAGTGATGGGAGGATATACAGTCTGGTGATGATAGGGTATACAATCTAGTGGTGGTAGGGTTAACAGAGTGTAGGAATGTTAGCAGACTATCGGCCTGCTACACTCCCTATGTAATTTTCTTGTAATTAGTTTTTTTTTTCAATTTGTGGGGAAATAGAAGAAAAGGCAGTGATAATTAAGCGTCTTTTAACAAAAAAAGAAAGGTCTGATGATCATAGCCAGAGCTTACTCAATGCAACATTGTGTTGAAGTGGTCATCTCAATTAACTACCTTTATTAAAATTACCAAAATTCGATTAAATTTTCGGTGACTACCAAAAATTTAGCACTGCTTTTAAAACGCTGGTACATGATGATCAGTCAATATCAGCTGTTGACAAATTCAACTATCTCCTAAGCTGTCTATCAAGTCCCGCTCTGAGTGTTGTCACACCGTTCCAAGTGACATAAGAGAACTATCCGAAAGCTTTAAATCAATTTAAAGAACGTTACGATAACAAGGTTCTCATTTTTATAGAGAACATAGCTACTTTATTTGATGTCCCAATTATGAAAGGATCTGATTCAGCTACTCTTCGCACAATTTTTGATGCTGCATTACGTGGATCTCTATTGTTATTAGAAAACGAAGCAGATGTATTGAATGCCATATCAATACATCTAGTTTTAATGAAGGTAGATTTAGACACTACTCTACTACAATTCAGTAAAAGATTATGAGAAGCTACCGGCCTAGGATGAGTACTATCAAACACTTATTCGTCACTGTCAATTCTTGGAGAGCAATGTCAAACGTCTATCTGATGAAAAGTCAGCTATAAAGGATAAGCTTAATGAAAGCAAAAAGTCTTTGTGGTTTTTCAAAGTACTTGCCCCAAATACACCACTCACTGTTGCTGAGAGATTTACATTTGCCAAACAAGCATTACTTTGTATCACCTGTAGTCGTAAAGGCCACATCGGTCAAATGTTTAACCAAGTCTCGTTGTCGCATTTGTAGTATCTTCATCGAGTAGTATCTTCGGAGCAAACAGCAACTCCACCTTCGCAATTACTTAACCAAACTAACAACGAGACTACTCAAGGAATTTTGATGCTTTCACGCAACTCACGGCGAGCACTAATTCCCACAGCAATTTAGATTTGGCATATTTCAGACTGCCCGAACCTTGCTTGATTCAGGTTCAGAAATTAACTGTATGTCGGAAGAACTTGCCAAAAGACTTCAGCTACAATTTCAGAAACAGAATTATGAACGGACTGAAATAGGGGATGTACGAGCCGAAATGAAATTCTCTGTTACAAAAAAAATCAGATTGAGATTATCACCAAATGAATTGTTCCTGCAGTTTGGTGTAACTAAAGCTATTTCCTTTAGTCAGTCGGAGCGTTCTATCGATACATCTGGCTGGACTATTCCACAAAGTATTGACCCTACCGATGCTCTATTCTTCAAGCCATAACGGATAGATTTGCTTATCAGTACTCATGTCTGATTTGATAACAGAAGGAAAAACCACTCTTGGCCATAGCCTTGTCTGATAAACACTTCGAAGCCAACAAAATTTCTCGTTCAAGCGTTTATTCTTGCAATGTGGCACGTACATTTATTTTGCATGACACTTTAAAAAGGTTTTGGCAAATTGAAGAATTCAATATGCCCAATGATCGAAATCAAGTCTTTACAAAGGAAGAGCAGAAGTGTGAAAATCACTTTCTGGCATATACACATTTCGTAAGTCAGGGCAAGTACAGGCTCAACTACAATTTAAAGAGTCACCTGAGAAACTTGGAAAATCATTTGAAATAGCAAAGAGCAGATTTATTCAACTTGAACGACGTGTCGTCTGGAACGCCAGCCTTTGCTCAAATTATTGTAAAGCAATTTTATGGACGAATATTTGGAATTGGATCACATGAAACCAATTGCTGTTTTCAACTCTAATGAGTCGGAGAGGCTACAGTCGAAGTCGACTATAAGAGACCCTTTACTTATTCTTCAAAAAGGAAATAATCGTAAGAAACTTTGATATTTATATATAAACCTTCGGGTTTTAATTAATTCACTGTCAATGTGCTCTTCTTCTTTCTTTGACCCGACACTGAGTAATATTGTTTTTTGAATAACTTCCGAGCTTATCATCCGATCGCGATGAAATTTTCAGGATGCATTGTAACCCTTATGCTGAGTTCTAACTGGGTCACACTGTGACACTGTTGTCTGTGACTCTTTATGACGCTCTGTGACACAAGTCACAAATGTTCACATTGGTGGGTCATAAATTGTGCGTAATAGCTCTGTGACTGGCCAAATGACAGCCCTCAATGTGAACTTGCCATTATCAAAGTGAGTCAAAAACTTAATTATAATTATAATTATAGCATAAAATTAATTAAAATACACGCGAACACAAAAAAGGAGCACATTTACCTATTTTAATATGTTTTTATCGCGAAAATAAGAATAAACAAATTTTGCGAAAGTTTTTCTCAATGTTTTTTTTTCGATAAGTCGAAAAACAAAACAAAACAACTTGTCAAAATGTGTCGAGACAACCAACTTGCAAGTTCTGCCCGTCATAGGTAGAATGGGTTTATTTGAGCTACTTTAACTGAAACAGCTGTTCAAATAATTTGGCTCACAAACGTCACAGCCTCTGTCACAAAAAATATGTGACACAAAATGACACTGGTGTTCACATTGAAGTGTCACATTTTTGTGACACAAATATGTAGTGTCACGGCCGTTAACGATCACATTGATTTGAGACGCTATGACACTGCTTTGTGACCCAATGTGAACCCAGCATTATACTAGGAACCTAGCTTTTATATTTTTAAAGCCTGTGCCCATTAAAAATGGGCAAAAAAGGCTATAATGAATTTGTGTGAATGTATGTAACAGGCAGAAGGAAGCATCTCCGACCATATAAAGTATATATATTCTTAATCAGTATCAATAGTCGAGTCGATTGACACCTGTCCGTCTGTCTGTCCGTCTGTCCGTCCGTCCGTCTGTCCGTCCGTCTGTATGAACGCGTGGATCTCAGCAACTATAAGAGCTAGAGACTTCAATTTTGGAATGTAGGCTCCTGAATACCATACGCAGATCAAGTTTATTTTTAATTTTCGATATCATATCCCGTTGGTTTTAAAATTAGAAAAATCACCATAACATAAGCAATGTTAAAGCTAGAGTCTTAGGATTTGGCACACATGATAAAAATCTTGGGCTTAATGTGTCCTGAAAATTTCATCACGATGCCACGCCCCCTTCGCCCATAACTCGAAAAAGCTGATAACAAGAGCAGTTTTATAGCTAGAGACTTAAGATTTAGCACACATGGTAAGTATCCTATAGTTTTATAGCTAGAGACTTAAGATTTAGCACACATGGTAAGTATCCTACTCTCAATGTGTGCTACAAATTTCAATACAATCGGATATTGAACTCAGAAGTTATTCAAGAAACAAATTTATGCAGCGCAGCAGATGCGTCGCGGCGCAGTAACAGCGCAGTCGCTGTGCCGCGGCGACGATATAACGAATGAAAAGACGCGTTTGTTCATGTACATATGTTTGATTTGCCTTTCGTCTGCTGTGGCGCTAAACATAAACAATCAACAGCCACAGTCCAGTGTTGCCAGACTATCGCAAGCTACCTGCTCTCGATGCAAGCAAAATCGACTTCAAGCGATATATTTAAATCCCATTATAATAAAAATACTTGTCTTTAAAGGCCTGCACAGGGTATTCTACTGTCGCGCCCGCTCGTTCAAATGAGTATAACTAAATTGTTAGCAAGCTAATAGTATTAGTGACTACACAAGTTAGTAATATAATCAAATTAGTAATAGTACAAAATTAGGAAGTGAGGGGATGAGTATTAGTTATATGTTATATTTAATATTATTATTGGAAAAATCAATGATTTCTTGAAAGGAAAAGGAAAAGGGAGCGCTTTATAGTGGTGAGAGAGAGTTCTGCAGAGAAAACGTGGTAAACATTATTATAATCTGAACACAAAGTACGAAATGAACTGTGCAAAGCATAATCAGTAGTGCATGTTGGAAGGGCTAAAGGCTGGTTATTTCTGGTGGGCCTAAGGGGGACCGAGAAGTTTAATCTACTTACGAATCGATCTCACCAATAATCAATTTGTGAAGAAAAGTCACACCAAGAACTTTTCTACGATCGATTAAAGACGGAAGGTTCAGAAGAAGTAGTCTACTGCTGTACGACGGTAAACGAAGGTTGGGTTCCCAGTTCAAACCACGTAAGGCAAAAAGCAGAAATTGCTTTTGAACAGACTCAATTCGATCCTGGTTATTACGGTATTGAGGACACCATATACATGAACAGTATTCCAGGATAGGACGGACTAAAGAGACATAAAGAAGTTTAGCTTTGTCATGAATGTGTATCGCCTTGTTTGCCCGGCGCATGTCCAGGCACAGTCTAATGTCTCCGTTTTCTTTGAAAAAGATTACAATATGAGATATTCATGCGCTAGGACCGGTCACTGGCTCTATGATCTGAAGTTTCAATGCCTCATCCAGTTTGGCTATTATTTTGGGTTCTAAAGCCGTCAGAACTCATCTGATGGGATGTTTGATAGGCACAAATGTTGGGTCCCTTGACAACCTTACCTGGACATGATTCCATTTCGGGTACGCGCCTGCCTGCTCAACTCGATTTATGTTTAATCCTAGTCTTAAAACATTGAGTTGAATCGCAGTAAAACATCCTAATAGTGATTGTTTACTGTTTTCTATTACGTAAAACGTAGCAATCACTTCCGATTCATTTCCCACACTTATTGGGGCTTAAAATACCTTTATACCAGCCTCTGCTAATCCACCTGACTGCATAGGTTGTATTTGCAGCCCGAGTCGATAGCCATCTTCATCACCTTACCGCCCACTTTACACGGAATCGCCTCCTCACCATTCGTTCTGCTTGTTACCTGGAAACAATCAGTGTTTGTTGGTTTATCAGAGTCTTGCGTAACTTTACCAACCTTATCTGTCTCTCCGTACGACGTGAGCGCTTAGCCTGCTGGTCATCGTCTGTATGTTGCTTTGTTGAGTGGGTGTCGTCATCGACTGTACCTGTCTGTTCACTTGTTCTTCAATGTGGCACATTTTCAGCACTTTTTAAATCTAACGGCGCCCATCCATCTATATTATTGTCATTAAGACAAATTTATTCTATTTCCACCTTGGCTTCTCTGAAGGAGCATTTAGTAATTTGTCGGCGTAGTCGCATTAAGGACTCAGCAAAGCCTTCCGAAGCCGAAAAATATGTCTTTCAAAGAATGAATTCCGTTGCGGAGCAAAGTATTCACTAAGTTTCTCCACCAAAAGTGTGAAAATATCATTATTGAGTTTTTCGTCAGTCGGAACAAGAGCACCGGGTAAATTGAACACTTCTGCCTGTACTTGAGGCCCCCAAGTGCAGCAATTTGTTTCTTTTCTTGTAGATCGAAGTTATCTCTTCCGTTTCAAGGTATAAAGTAAAGGCGCGCAACCACGTCTCCCATTCATTTCTCCATAACGCTTTATCGATAGCTCGATACAAAAACGGGTTTAGTTTAGTTAAATTGACAAAGCAAATTCTGAAATTAAGGGAATCCATAACAGTAAATTTATTAATGTTACTCTTATTCCCTATTATTATCAATTTTTTTTCCTTATTATATATTTTCTTAAATTCTCTTGTTCAATTATCTTATTTATAACAATTATCTTATAACAAAATAACAACTTTCTTGTTTGATCTTATTTCGTGCTCTCACATTCTGCCTCACAATGGTCTTTTGAATTCACTCTTGCAATACTCTTTTGTATCTGCTCTTGTGTGTAACTCTCACTTATTATGACATTTAACCACTTAATATTTTCGTGGTGTGTTCATGGACTTGCGTATGCATGAATGCAATCCGCTATTTATGCTCACACGCTTTAACAACCTATTGTTTTCATGGCGTGTTTTTATACCCTGTGCTCATTAAAAATGGCCAAAAAGGGTATAGTGAATTTGTGTGAATGTATGTAACAGGCATCTCCGTCCATATAAAGTATATATATTCTGAATCAGTATCAATAGCCGCGTCGATTGTCACATGTCCGTCTGTCTGACGGACCGTCCGTGGAGAGCGTGGCACTGGCGATTCCAAGGTGGCAGTTTGGATTTCGAAATAGCCACGGCACTCCAGAACAACTTTATCGAGTGATAAACTTCGCCTTGGAGGCGATGGAGCACAAGGAGTGTGCTGTGGCGGTTTTCATGGACATTCAATAAGCCTTCGACAGGGAATGGCACAGTGGTCTCCGTTGTAAGCTAACGCACAGCTATATCAGCTGATAAGCAGCTTCCCGAAGAAGAGATCGTTCAGTGTCGTTGTAGACGGGGCTAAGTTTACTGAGTGGCCAATAGATGCATTGGTTCCACAAGAATGTGTCCTAGGTCCTACCCTGTATTCTTTATATACAGCGGACATGCCGACCGCAAGATCAGCTCAAACCGTTGAGAGCCGTGATGTCCCCATTTACCAGAAATAAATCCCTCGCCATTACTGTAAGAGCGCTACAGGATTATGCTCTAAGCTTTGAGCTATGAGCCCGGAATTGGAACATCGCCATCAACATCAGCAAATGTGCAAATGTCACCTTCGCCACAAGAATTGGATATTTCCCTTGTAAAACGATGTTTGGCTCTGTGTTTGAGCACGAAGCACACTATAAATACCTAGTCGTTATACTTGACAGGTTCCTAAACTTTGGTCGGCATACAGCCATGATTCAGAGAACTGTTCTAGCGAAAGCTGCGAAAATGACGTGGTTGCTGTCTGCAAAGAAACGCTTTAACTGAACAACTAAATGGCCATTTACAATACGATTTTGAGTCCAACATGGAAGTATGGTCTTCAAATCTACGGAATCACCGCCAAAACGCATTCAAATAAAATTCGAATTTCTCAGAACAAAATTCTCAGAAGAACGCGCCTTGATACATGCGTACCAGAGATGTCGAAAGGGATCTACGAATCCCCAAGTTTGGAGATGTCCTACGACCACAGGCCGAAAAGTATTCACTCGCACAGCGTCTAACGCACTTCAGAGGCAGAAGAAGACTTAAAAGACATCACCCACAGGAGCTGCCTTCCAGAATCCTGTCTTAAAAAATTGTCAATGTAAATTGTAAATAGTATGTAGTGTATCAGTTCTAGTGTGATGATATGTATTGTAAATCTCTATATTTTTGTAATATTCATCACTTCACTATTCCTTATGTATTAATTATACATAAGGGGCCATAGCAGGTAATTGCATCAGGTAATTGAGTCCAAAATATACGAATTTTAAACATTAAAAAAATGAGGTTATAAATCATAACCAAAATTCTTAACAGGCCCAATTGTCACTATTTTGAATTCACTATTTGAATTTGAAGCCTCTATTTAATAGCGGAAAAATAAACCTTTCATTTGCGAACCTGGCACGAGGCAAACGTACAAGATCCAAGTTTTTTACATGTGCCATATATCAGCAAGCCAAGTTACGCGTGTGAATGAAAAGTTCAACAAATTCAACGACAAATATTAAATAATTTTTTTGGTGGCCAAATCATTAAATGGTAAGCTTAAAAATTTCAGACATTAGCTGCTTTCGTCGTGAAGAGTTTATATATTTATTCTAATAATCTTCGTAAACCAGTTTGCAGGTGGGGCCATATGTACTAAACATACAATTTATCTTATTCGTATCCAAACATCTATTGGAATATCCCATACCCTGCAAGGCCAAACGACCACAGACGCAATCACAGTTTTACTGGCACAATACAGAAGAGAGACGGGAAAGAAAGTAAGAAATCCCCCCTCTCCACAAACATAAAGTCGAGATCTGCATTTTGGACCAGCGTTAACACGCAAAGTAAACGCATCAGTTGAAGGATCTTAAGATCTTGTCGCGGGACGATATTCGATATTTAAAGTTAAGGCTATGTTATAAATTGTTGATAGTTTTAGCATTTTTGGTGTCGAACGAAAGGGTCACACTTAGTAGTATATAAACAAATGAATTGGCGTAAATTAAGCGTCTAAGTTGAAAAAGCGTGGGATTAGCAGGAGTCACTGCTGTAAGAGTTAGGTAATCTAGTTGTAATGATATTGTTATTTATTTATAATTCAGCAGAATAAAATCCTTCAAACGATAAACGGTTTTTATCGAGGGTTCCTAGCATCTCCTAGTTCCGTAGACGACAGACGTGTTCTTTTATTCGCACACCACACACAGCAGCGAATCGCTTATTCTCTCCTTGTGTATCTGGGAGTCTGCAAGGACAACTTGTGAGGTATATTGACGTGGACTGCAGCAGGGACTGCAGAGTGTGTGCCCGGTGACGCACAGGAAAACGCTAGCTAGACGCTTCCACCCAGCTAGAGAGTCGCCAGGATACCTGGAAATGACAATTGAGCATTCGCCCAGTAGAAGTGCGCGACTACAAGCAACTAAAATGAACCAACAGGCTACTACATGCGCCGCAGCGAGAACGCCGACACCTACAGGGAGACCTGTTGCAGCTACGTCGCAACGGCAGCACACGCCCAGTACAACTGGAGGAGTGAGTGCCCAGTCTGTAGCCGCCATCATGCCGCATGGTGCAGCAAAGACGACGGATGGAGTGCGTGCGAGCACCACTGACAACGCTGGAGAAACACGCATCAGCGAGACTCTGCGAGTCTGCTGCAGAAGATCGCCATATTGGATGAACAGCTCAAAATGGCGCAATTGAGTGCGACGCCATCTTCGAGTGCAAGTGCAGTGAGTGAAACTCAAACAATGGCGGGATCAGCGCAAGTTTGAGTGATAACTTGGCGCCAAATCTACGCGCGTCATGTGCAAGTGTGAGTGGCCTGTCGGTATCAGTGCCATCTAGCTACATGACCACCAGCCACGCGACGCCATATTATACCGCACCGCCACACACCAGCCCCATGCCTACGCCATCAAATGTGCTGTACGGATCCATGGCGTCATCGATGGGCGTACGCAAGTTGCCAAATTTGCCAGAGCTTGCAGGAAAGCCGGAAGATTGTCCGCCATTTTTCTATGCCTTCACGGAGACATCTGCAGCGTATGGATGCACCGACCTTGAGAACAACATGCGATTATTAAAGGCTTTGAAGGGTGAGGCACGCGAGACCGTGAAGTGCTTGTTGATTCACCCAAGCAACGTGAACGCTGTGATGAATCAGTTGCGCTTCAGGTATGGACGTCCGGAGCAGCCAACTATAAGGCGTACGGGACCAGCCACCAATCGAGGAGCAGCACTTGGCAAAGATTATACCGTTTGCCAGTCAGGTCAGCAATCTGTCAGCGTTCATGCAGTCACTGCGCAACGGAGTACATCATTTGAGCAACCCGACTCTAATGGAGGAGCTGAATGTGAAGCTGCCACCAACGAGGAGAGTGGAGTGGGCGAGACACGCCAGTACCCTGCTAGTTTAACCGACCGTCGTGCATTTCAGTAAGTGGTTGACTGAATTTGCAAACGTTATTTGTACGATAACTGACGTTGAGGTATAGGAAACTCAGCGTCGACTGCTGCACGTAAGCACGGATCGACAGGAGCACATTAGGATCAAACAATGTCCAATATGTGAGGGGCAACATAGCATGGACTTTAAGAGAGCTTCCACTGCATCTAGTTGGCGATACATCCGAGAGCACCGATTGTGCTTCTCGTGTCTTCGTGATGGGCACATGGCTAAGAGCTGCCGCGATGACAATAGATGCAACGTGGATGTATGTCAAAGACGACATCACGCATTGCTACACGAGCCGGATAGCAATATTAAATCTCCACCGCCATGGAGTACCAGAGGCCAAAGTGAGTATCCGCATCCAGCGAACAGTAGCCGTTCCGGCCGAAGGTCACCGCCGAAGGATCCGCATCCAGCGAGCAGTAGCCGTTCCGGCTGAAGGTCACCGCCGGAGGAAGCGCCCCCAGAGAGGAACCTAAGCTGTGTCGACCCAAAGGGACAATGGCTGCTCTTTCATATACTGCTAGTTACGTTGTTTGGAGATCGATGATCGACGACGACCTGAGGCGGGAGCTTAATTTATCTGGAGAGCGACGAGAACTCAACATAAATTGGTTCAGAAGATTTTAATTTGATTGGATCACGCTCACCTGGGATGGCCTATGGAAACTAGGCAGCGTTCGAAGAATGGGCCCTATGCATCGGCCAACAAGTTAGGCTGGTTGGTCTTTGGTCCCACTGAGAAGCACGGAGGAGTAGCATCGCCGATGTCGTGATATCTAGCTATGTCACAGGAAGACGCCGTAGAAACAGACAGTCTTCAAGCAAAGCTCGCGTCGCCAGTTGCTGCCAGCGCGAACGCTAGAGCACGGAAGATGCTCCAAGGCACTACGGCAAGATTGGGTCGATGTTTCCAGACTGGAGCCTTGTGGAAGAGCGACTACGTCACCGAAGTATGTGCCCGAAGCTTGAAGCAGGAGGAGATTATCCTTGCCCCGGATAGCTTCGTCACGGGAAAGGAGAACGCAGCTGACGATGCGACGAGGGTTCAGTCCGACGTGTACTTGAATCAAGAATCATGATGGCTGAGTGGACCGGCATATCTGAAGAAGGCAGCTGATTGTTGCCCGCAGTCAGCAGAGCATGTTACAATATGCTACGATGAAGAGGAGATGCCCAATTCTCGAGCTACAACAGGCAGGCAGGAGAAATGCACCACGAGGAAGCAGTGGCGCATTGCCCTAGATTCTGGAGAAGATGGGTCCAGGCGTATTTGCCTAAGCTCGTTCGGCGCGAGAAATGGTGCAGGCACCGAACCGATGCGTGTAGGGGATGTTGTTCGTTTGTAATCCAGCCATGCCACGCAGAGAGTGGCACAAGTGTATCGTCGAGGAGGTTTACTCTGGAGTGCCCGATGTGCCAGCGTACGCGTCACAGACGACAACCTAGCCAGAGTAATATGCGTCCCGTCTCCAAGCTATTTGTGCTCGATTTTGAGTGAAGCGGTCACTTCATGGGGGTGGGAATGTCGTGGGACGAAATTCGATATTTAATGTTAATGCCATTTTATAAGTTATCGATAGTTTAGCATTTTTGGTGTCGAACGAAAGGGTCACACTTAGTAGTATATAAACAAATGAATTGGCGTAAATTAAGCGTCTAAGTTGAAAAAGCGCGGGATTAGGAGGAGTCACTGCGGTAAGAGTTGAGTAATCTAGTTGTAATGATATTGTTATTTATTTATAATTCAGCAGAATAAAATCCTTCAAACGATAAACGGTTTTTATCGAGGGTTCCTAGCATCTCCTAGTTCCGTAGACGACAGACGTGTTCTTTTATTCGCAAACCATACACAGCAGCGAATCGCTTATTCTCTCCTTGTGTATCTGGGAGTCTGCAATGACAACTTGTGAGGAATATTGACGTGGACTGCAGCAGGGACTGCAGAGTGTGTGCCCGGTGACGCACAGGAAAACGATAGCTAGACGCTTCCACCCAGCTAGAGAGTCGCCAGGATACCTGGAAATGACAATTGAGCATTCGCCAAGAAGAAGTGCGCTACTGCAAGCAACTAAAATGGACCAACAGGCATCTACAGGCGCCGCACCGAGAACGCCGACACCTACAGGGAGACCTGTTGCAGCTACGTCGCAACGGCAGCACACGCCCAGTACAACTGGAGGAGTGAGTGCCCAGTCTGCAGCCGCCATCATGCCGCATGGTGCAGCAAAGACGACGGATGGAGTGCGTGCGAGCACCACTGACAACGCTGGAGAAACACGCATCAGCGAGACTCAGGTTGCGAGTCTGCTGCAGAAGATCGCCATATTGGAGGAACAGCTCAAAATCGCGCAATTGAGTGCGTCGCCATCTTCGAGTGCAAGTGCAGTGAGTCAAACTCAAACAATGGCGGGATCAGCGCAAGTTTGAGTGATAACTTGGCGCCAAATCTAGGCGCGTCATGTGCAAGTGTGAGTGGCCTGTCGGTATCTGTGCCATCTTGCTACATGACCACCAGCCACGCGACGCCATATTATACCGCACCGCCACACACCATCCATGGCGTCATCGATGGGCGTACGCAAGTTGCCAAATTTGCCAGAGCTTGCAGGAAAGCCGGAAGATTGTCCGCTATTTTTCTATGCCTTCACGGAGACATATGCAGCGTATGGATGCACCGACCTTGAGAACAACATGCGATTATTAAAGGCTTTGAAGGGTGAGGCACGCGAGACCGTGAAGTGCTTGTTGATTCACCCAAGCAACGTGAACGCTGTGATGTATCAGTTGCGCTTCAGGTATGAACGTCCGGAGCAGCCAACTGTAAGGCGTACGGGACTTGCCACCAATCGAGGAGCAGCACTTGGCAAAGATCATACCGTTTGCCAGTCAGGTCAGCAATCTGTCAGCGTTCATGCAGTCACTGCGCAACGGAGTACATCATTTGAGCAACCCGACTCTAATGGAGGAGCTGATTGTGAAGCTGCCACCAACGAGGAGAGTGGAGTGGGCGAGACACGCCAGTACCCTGCTAGTTTAACCGACCGTCGTGCATTTCAGTAAGTGGTTGACTGAATTTGCAAACGTTATTTGTACGATAACTGACGTCGAGGTATAGGAAACTCAGCGTCGACTGCTGCACGTAAGCACGGATTGACAGGAGCACATTAGGATCAAACAATGTTCAAAATGTGAGGGGCAACATAGCATGGACTTTAAGAGAGCTTCCACTGCATCTAGTTGGCGATACATCCGAGAGCACTGATTGTGCTTCTCGTGTCTTCGTGATGGGCACATGGCTAAGAGCTGCCGCGATGACAATAGATGCAACGTGGATGGATGTCAAAGACGACATCACGCATTGCTACACGAGCCGGATAGCAATATTAAATCTCCACCGCCATGGAGTACCAGAGGCCAAAGTGAGTATCCGCATCCAGCGAACAGTAGCCGTTCCGGCCGAAGGTCACCGCCGAAGGATCCGCATCCAGAGAGGAACCTCAGCTATGTCGACCCAAAGGGACAACGGCTGCTCTTTCATATACTGCCAGTTACGTTGTTTGGAGATCGATGATCGACGACGACCTGAGGCGGGAGCTTAATTTATCTGGAGAGCGACGAGAACTCAACACAAATTGGTTCAGAAGATTTTAATTTGATTGGATCACGCTCACCTGGGATGGCCAATGGAAACTAGGCAGCGTTCGAAGAAGGGGCCCTATGCATCAGCCACCAAGTTAGGCTGGCTGGTCTTTGGTCCCACTGAGAAGCACGGAGGAGTAGCATCGCCGATGTCGTGATATCTAGCTGTGTCACAGGAAGACGCCGTAGAAACAGACAGTCTTCAAGCAAAGCTCGCGTCGCCAGTTGCTGCCAGCGCGAACGCTAGAGCACGGAAGATGCTCCAAGGCACTACGGCAAGATTGGGTCGATGTTTCCAGACTGGAGCCTTGTGGAAGAGCGACTACGTCACCGAAGTATGCGCCCGACGCTTGAAGCAGGAGGAGATTATCCTTGCCCTGGATAGCTTCGTCACGGGAAAGGAGAACGCAGCTGACGATGCGACGAGGGTTCAGTCCGACGTGTACTTGGGTCAAGAATCATGATGGCTGAGTGGACCGGCATATCTGAAGAAGGCAGCTGATTGTTGGCCGCAGTCAGCAGAGCATGTTACAATATGCTACGATGAAGAGGAGATGCCCAATTCTCGAGCTACAACAGGCAGGCAGGAGAAATGCACCACGAGGAAGCAGTGGCGCATTGCCCTAGATTCTGGAGAAGATGGGTCCAGGCGTATTTGCCTAAGCTCGTTCGGCGCGAGAAATGGTGCAGGCACCGAACCGATGCGTGTAGGGGATGTTGTTCGTTTGTAATCCAGCCATGCCACGCAGAGAGTGGCACAAGTGTATCGTCGAGGAGGTTTACTCTGGAGTGCCCGATGTGCCAGCGTACGCGTCACAGACGACAACCTAGCCAGAGTAATATGCGTCCCGTCTCCAAGCTATTTGTGCTCGATTTTGAGTGAAGCGGCCACTTCACGGGGGTGGGAATGTCGTGGGACGATATTCGATATTTAATGTTAATGCCATTTCATAAGTTATCGATAGTTTAGCATTTTTGGTGTCGAACGAAAGGGTCACACTTAGTAGTATATAAACAAATGAATTGGCGTAAATTAAGCGTCTAAGTTGAAAAAGCGCGGGATTAGGAGGAGTCACTGCGGTAAGAGTTGAGTAATCTAGTTGTAATGATATTGTTATTTATTTATAATTCAACAGAATAAAATCCTTCAAACGATAAACGGTTTTTATCGAGGGTTCCTAGCATCTCCCAGTTCCGTGGACGACAGACGTGTTCTTTTATTCGCAGACCACACACAGCAGCGAATCGCTTATTCGTTCCTTGTGTATGTGGGAGTATGCAATGACAACATGTGAGGAATATTGATGTGGACTGCAGCAGGGACTGCAGAGTGTGTGCCCGGTGACGCACAGGAAAACGCTAGCTAGACGCTTCCACCCAGCTAGAGAGTCGCCAGGATGCCTGGAAATGCCAATTGAGCATTCGCCCAGATGAAGTGCACGACTGCAAGCAACTAAAATGGACCAACAGGCTACTACAGGTGCCGCAGCGAGAGCGCTGACACCTACAGGGAGACTTGTTGCAGCTACGTCGCAACGGCAGCACGCGCCCAGTACAACTGGAGGAGTGAGTGCCCAGGCTGTAGCCGCCATCATGCCGCATGGTGCAGCAAAGACGACGGATGGAGTGCGTGCGAGCACCAGTGACAACGCTGGAGAAACACGCATCAGCGAGACTCAGGTTGCGAGTCTGCTGCAGAAGATCGCCATATTGGAGGAACAGCTTAAAGTGGCGCAATTGAGCGCGACGCCATCTTCGAGTGCAAGTGCATGACGCGCGCGTCATGTGCACGTGTGAGTGGCCTGACGGTACCAACGCCATCTTGCTACATGATCACCAGCCACGCGACGCCATATTATGCCGCACCGCCACACACCAGCCCCATGCCTACGCCATCAAATGTGCTCTACGGATCCATGGAGTCATCGATGGGCGTACGCAAGTTGCCAGATTTTCCAGCGTTTGGAGGAAAGCCGGAAGATTGGCCGCTGTTTTTCTATGCTTTCACGGAGACATCTGAAGCGTATGAATGCACCAACGTGGAGAACAACATGCATCGATTGGGTCGATGTTTCCAGACTGGAGCCTTGTGCAAGAGCGACAACGTCGCCAAAGTATGCGCCCGACGCTTGAAGCAGGGGGAGATTATCCTTGCCCTGGATAACTTCGACACGGGAAAGGAGAACGCAGCTGACGATGCGACGAGGGCTCAGTCTGACGTGTACTTGGGTCAAGAATCCCGATGGCTGAGGGTCCGGCATATCTGAAGAAGGCAGCTGATTGTTGGCCGCAGTCAGCAGAGCATGTTACAATATGCTACGATGAAGAGGAGATGCCCAATTCTCGAGCTACAACAGGCAGGCAGGAGAAATGCACCACGAAGGTGGGTCCAGGAGTATTTGCCTAAGCTCGTTCGGCGCGAGAAATGGTGCAGGCACTGAACCGATGCGTGTAGGAGATGTTGTTCGTTTGTGATCCAGCCATGCCAAGCAGAGAGTGGCACAAGTGTATCGTCGAGGAGGTTTACTCTGGAGTTGATGGAGTGCCCCGATGTGCCAGCGTAGGCGTCACAGACGACAACCTAGCCAGAGTAATATGCGTCCCGTCTCTAAGCTATTTGTGCTCGATTTTGAGTGAAGCGGTCACTTCACGGGGTGGGAATGTCGCGGGACGATATTCGATATTTAATGTTAAGGCTATGTAATGAGTTATCGATAGTTTAGCATTTTTGGTGTCGATCGTTGTAAACAAATGAATTGGCGTAAATGAAGCGTCTAAGTTGAAAAAGCGCGGGATTATGAGGCGTCACTACGGTAATAGTTAAGTAATCTATTTGTAATTATATTGTTATTTAATTCTAATTCTACAGAACAAAATCTTTCAAACGATAAACGGTTTTTATCAAGGGTTCCTAACATTTGCTAATTCCGTGGACGACAAGTTGAGAAATAAAAATAAACGGAGCCAAATGGGATACTCGTCCGTACTCCGTCAACGTGGGAGCATTTTGAACAAATTAAAACCATTTTATCAACATCAAAAACAGTAAATTGCGAGGACTTCATGGTTGAAAGTCTTTGTAAATTAAATAAATATTGTAAATTTTGATTTGTCCTCTATTATGGAATCGGACGAAAACACGCAGCCGCTACCTACTCAGCCAAAAAAAATGCAGAAGGGAGGATTTCCTCAATCAAAAAATATTCGAGACGAAAGAAGTCGATGTTTCTCCATTGTTCGGTATTTCGCAGATCAGAGTACATATACGATTACGACAATTCTACTCAAACAACGAAAATTTTTAATTCGATAATATTTTATTTTCCTACTTTTTTAATGCCACAGCATGTACATAAAGGACAGCTTCTCAGAAAATGCTGAATGATAATGTAGTACAAAGTGGAAACGTGAAAACATCTGGGCATCGAAAATTTGTGTCCGATACAACCACCAACTTCGGGATTTCCATCCAAAAGTTCATCTCAAGTACAAAGCATTTTTTACTTATATCGAAATATCGATTTCCTATAAAATACACATCAGTGAGAAGAGGACTCAAGAGTCTCTGAGCTCTTGGTCATCAGACAGACGGACCTGGTCATATCGACTCGGCTGTTCATGGTCAAGATATATACATTCTATGGGGTCGGCCAGACTTACTACTCTCTTTTACGCAATTTGTATACCCTGTTTTTGATAAACATAATAGACCTTTGATACATATTTAATATATAGAGTCCAAAAATGGGCAGGCAGAAAACTGGCACGAAAATCAAACACAGTCAAAATGAACTAATGCCTTCGATTAGTATTATTGCGATCTTTAAAATACGCATACATAAAAATTTTCTACTCATAGTTGTGGAGCCCCGCTGCAGGTCTCTAGTTTTAAATATAAAATACGCATTTACACAATAGACAATAGGACAATAAAACACAACCACAAAAAATCTGTATGAACAATTTAATTAAACATATCTTGATTAACTTATTCTATATTTACACATTGCGTAGTGCTTACAATTAACGCGTCACTTAAGCTGCATGTTGCAAAAAAAAGTAAGGTAGTGGTAAAATTACAACAAATTATATTCATTTATCTTAAGTTTTAAGATTTTAAAAAACTTATCATTTTAAAAATACTGAACAAAATAATGTAATAATGTCAGATAATGCATTTAAATAAGAACGAGTTAATTAATTTTATCTCTATTCATAAAGACCATGTCGTCGACATATGTGTTCCGATTCCATATTCTTAAAATATTTAGAGCTACTCTAGTTGGCTCATACAAATTAAACGGAATTTATGAAGTTGTGGCTCGATAACATATTGTAATCGACGCCGATTTGTAAACGTACATGCTTTTGTGACAAAATGATTTAACTACTGTGGGTGCATCTAGTAAATTCCCAAATCCATCGCTTGGTTTAATCTGTTAAAAGCTCAGTTTTGCCTATATTAATCCGTTGTAGCCTTGTTAACGGATCCACGGATACATATTCACATATAGATGTGTTGTGTATATTCACAATAAACAGTACATAATTTGAGTCACCTTTTATACAGATGTGCTTGTTTATTATCATATTCATATTTGGTTTAATGGATGATCATTTGTATATAAATCGACAGATTCGTAAAAAGTATTCTTTAAATATTTCATGTTATCCTCAATTGGAATTACGACACTTCGACCGTTCAGAAAGTGATGCAACGCATCCAATGTTACGTAGTGATCGGCATCCGGTGCACCATATGCTGTGTCTAAACTGTAAACGCAAATTTAAAGCAATTAATTTGGTGAAATTTGCGGACATTATTTAGTTCATATTTATCCATCGAGTATTGTAAAGTGCTTGCACTGCAGCCGGCAAGTCCATCACTACAAATTTTTTGGAACATTGCGCACCGAAGGGTTTCTCAGCTGTTCATCTTGAAGTATAAGTAGCAAAAACATTAAGAAAATTTCGCAAAATGGCCGATATGACTATCGATCTTGCCGAGGAGGACTTGCAATTCGATCCAATATCAGAAGAATCAGAAACATCTGACTATTCATTTCATGATATTGAAGAATGTAAAACCCTTCAGGATGACACACAGACACCTAAAGAAAATACTGCAGCTGGACGTAGTTTAGAAGCAAAGTTGGAATCACAACGAATGAATATGACCAAAATGGAGACGGGCTATGTTGAACATGTGGAAAATGGTACGCCAGTCGAACTGGAACTTCAAACACAATCGCAGACAACGGGTCATCCGAACTATGGTTTTGGAAAGCGCTGGTCAAAATCAGAAGACGTTTTATTGAAATCATTAGTTGAAAAACATGGCGAAAGCTGGGATATTATTGGGGTACGCTTTAAAGATAGACTCGAACAACAAGTGCAACAACGATGGGCGAAAGTGCTAAATCCTGAACTTATTAAAGGTCCTTGGACACGAGATGAAGATGAGAAAGTTATCGAGCTAGTGCAACGGTTTGGTCCAAAGAAATGGACACTAATAGCACGATATCTGAATGGTCGAATCGGTAAACAGTGTCGAGAGCGTTGGCATAATCATCTTAATCCGAATATTAAGAAAACTGCTTGGACAGAGGAGGAGGACAAAATTATTTACAATGCCCACATTAAACTAGGAAATCAATGGGCCAAAATTGCTAAACTTCTGCCAGGACGTACGGATAATGCCATCAAAAACCACTGGAACTCAACAATGCGCCGTAAATACGATGCTGAACGTAGATCTGTTAATACTACCAATAGCGGTGATTTAAATAGTTCGCGCACTCATCTTATTACTTTAATTAAGGCTGGTGGCATCGGTAAATGTCCACAAGAATTATATTGTAAATTATCACAGTTACATGGTATTTCTAAATCAAATGCAACATCAAAAACTTCTTTAGACTCATGTTATGAGAGTTCGATACGGAATGTAGAAGTAAATGTTCTTTCTGGTCACAATCCCAACGCTACTAATTCCTGTGTAAGTTATAATGAACAAAGAGGACATGGTAAAGACTTATCTAAAGCAACGCCAACTCTACTACACCATGCTGATCTGAAGCTTAGTAGGCCCACTCCCAACATACTTAAACGTTCCCGAAAACAGATTTCGGATGTACCGATATGTCTATATGGCAGCTTGAATTCACTGAAAGGCGACTTCAAAGCAAAACTGCCAAAATCACCAAATATAACCCCTATAAAACCACTTCCTTTTTCGCCGAGCCATTTTTTGAAGTCACCTTGTCTTACAACATTTGAAGATATGAATTTACGAGCAAGCACTCCAGTTACTAAAATATACAATCGCGTGGGAATGGAAATCAAGAAAGAGTTGGAATCATCATCAATTGAAACACCACATAAAAGTAAGTACATTACTTTTACTACTGACCACCTGCTCACATTTTGTACAATTTCTCCGTAGATATAGTTGGTCTGCGGACTCCAACTCCATTTAAAAATGCTCTCGCTGCCATTGGAAAAAAGCGTGCTGGTCGCTCCTATGTTCCATCTAGTCCGTCAAGTCTAGTCGAGGATCTTGCAGAAATTATAAACAAGGAGCAGATGATTAATTCTGAACTGAACTGCAACAAAGGTTTCGGCGAATATGTTGAACACGTAGAGCTGTCTGACCTTGAGTACTCAAATAGCCTTAAGCATATAAGCGTACATTCTCAGTCACCAAAACGTGCTAGGAAATCATTGCTTCCTAGTTGGAGCGTAAACATACAATATGGAAAAAAAACTCAACCGTTTGAAACGGAGACACCAAGCAAATTTATAATTTCTGGGCAATCGGTTGCACAGTTTTCCCCAAGCAACATTATGAAGGATTCATTGTGCAGTGGACATGATCTGCTATTCGACGAGGACAAAAAGGAAAATAGGCCATACTGTCATATGCTTCTAGGGTCTTCGAGTGACCATCTACTAGATCCAAAATGGGCCCGAGTTGCATGCGGTAAAACCAAAGATCAAATTTTTATGGAGGAGCGGGCATATGCATGTCTTCAGAATCTCGCCTTAATGCCACGATCGTTAGATTTTGAGAAGAAAAAATGAATTCATAATAAATGTAGAAATATTTCGGAAAAAATGGCCTGATTCCAATTTTACTATGTACATTAGAGAACATAGGCATAATACGAAATATAAACAATTAGTGTGTCAAGCCTACGCACGACGGAAGTAAAACGTCTAGAAATCCTCTCTTTTCATTTAATTCTTTTTTTTCTGTCTTAGGTTAGCTTGAAGATTATAGGTTAAATAATTCATCGACGAAGCATAGATATTCTCATTTTAATATTTTCCTATACATGAATGAATTTCGATATAAGTACAGTTCCAAAAATTTTCAATTTATTTACAATTATTCAATCATACATAAACAATATTATAATTAAAAATTTAAATTAGAATTTACCAGTCATGTGACATTTTCATTGTCACTTTCACGGATATTATTTCCTATTGTGATTATTGGGTTAAGGTAACTAAAGTGCGAGATATATACATTAGCACTCAAATCCTTAATGAATCGTGCAAAAACTGCATCGAGTGTTGTCCCGTGTCTAGTCGTTCTAATGTTCCTATCATTAACAATATCCAAATTAACGGTGTTTTTGAAAAAAAAAATCAATAAGTACAGATTCATTCCTCGCGAAATTTCCATTAAAATCTCCCGAAATAATCATCGGAATATCGTGATAATTCATTCAATAACCTTGAACCATCCTCTATGTATGCCAAAAGTACATAGTGGATAAAATCTCTGATATCTGTAATTGATTTACCTGCCGAGATATAAATTGACACCATAATTTATCACTTCTATCTCGTCACTATTCATTTTTGACACTAAAATTTTGTTCCAAATCGAATAAACCACAATCAATTCCGTATTTCACTCGTTGTATTACACTCACGGCGCAGTTCACTAACCAAGCATCTGATGCTTGGCGTGACGTCGCACAGTGGCTCACTTACGAGACTCACGTGGCAAAAAAGAAATCGGTCATTTCTCGCCATGGAAAATCCTTAAATGCAGTTTGATAGAGAATTGTCCAAAATTTATAAATCCGTTTAGTTTTTTTAATTTGGACAAGCGGTTTCGCAAAAATTTCGCTTTTTTATAAAAAATTTTTTATGAAAAATTTTTCATTTTTGCATCCAAATGGTTCAATGAATTATCAGTTTCTTAATTTATCTAATATGTGTGTCGATTCTAAAGCGAATGGTATAAAAATGTTGTTATTTTTTTGTTTTGAAGTATTTTAAATAATATTTTTACTAAAGCACTATTTTTGACGTAGTTTTTGAACTTTAGATAGACTTTTAGCATAAAGTCCAGGCTTGTCCAGGCAAACGGGTATATACACGTTATTTCGTGGATATTTCTGCAACAACTTCAAGAAAGTCTAGGTGCCAAGAAGTGCCAGTTAACTTTTTATTTAATAAACAATTCACGCACAACGCTTTTAACTGGGTCAAAATTGCGTTGTGGCGCACCCAAAATGGCGCCGGGCTCGCATTTTTGCGCAACCTACGGTACGGAATGGTCGTTATTTGAACGTGTTTCCGTTAAATTAGACCTTTTATTAAAAACTTTACATAAATATAATATTAAGAATTCATTGTCTTCCTAAATATACTAATGTAACCCAAGCAAACAGGTAGTGATTATGTAATTTATAACCCTTTTTAGTAGTCAATTTCCGCGTTTACCGAACCCAATTATCTAAGTTTGTAAATTTTAAATGACTACACATGTTTAATCTTTTGTACTACTTAAGTTGGTAATTAATAGTAGGGATTAAGGGTATATATTCAAATATATAGGAGCATTGTATCACAGTCTACTTTTGGCAACCATCACGATATTAAACAAAATCAGTGCTGATTAGTATTATGTAATATAAATCAAATATTGAAACCGCAAAATGTCTTCCAAAATTCGAGATGTATTTCAAATGTTTATTGATGTTCCAAGCTAAGAAGAGTTTATATTGACCATTATGAGGACAGTATACTTTGCTAAGGAAAATATGACGGAGGTCGACAAGATCAAAAACAAACTTCATAAAATTTTGGTACACGGAGGAGATCTCAACGAAAACCAATGTCTGTCAATCGGGGAATTATCAAAAGAAGTCCAGAAATCTATAAACAAGGAGTACAAGAAATATAGGTACTCGAATACTTGCAAGGTGACACGGTAAAGACAAAATTAAGACTATTTTAATAAGTTATCAGTTTCTTCAGATCCACTGATATCAACAAAAAGATTTGTGTGAAGTCGCAAAGAGCTGCAAGAGTTTTATACTAAAGAAATGGTAGATTTAATGTACATAGGTTACGAACTTGAAGACATGGCTGAGGAAAATTAAATAAACACGAACATTAATTGAATACTTTTCTTGTTATTAATTTATATAAATATAAATTAAAACAAATATATTATACAAAAGTTTTATTAAAACTAGCTTTTGTTTTTTCGGGAATTTATACGATATATTTATATTGGAAATATGACATCCATCAAATATGTTCTCTATAGTGTATATATGTATTTAAAACATTTATTTATATACAATTATGTATATAAATCACAAATTTACACATGAATTACAAAAAAATCATACGATGAATGTCGCGTTACGCTCATTTCAAAGCTACAGGAATTTTCTTTTAAATGCTTTTTTAATTTTGGTGATATCTTACTTGGATCAAAAGATATGATTTTTGCAATGTAGAATGAGAAAATGAGCCACTGTGCGACGTTAGAGCTGGCAAACTATACAATGGTTTCGATGGCTTAAGAAACATAATTCGATTGTATTGTTGACATCTTTATAATCAACCATTTTGTACAGATTCTACAATAATTCAAATTATTGCAAAATACTGCAAAACTTTGAAAAAATAAATATTTGAAACCTCTATAGTGCCACAACTAACACGATTTTGTGAATTCAGCAAAGCAGGCCTTCCCTCTCGCTCTAACGACACTTGCACTGCGACAATTTTGATGTGAAAAAGTTTATAATTGCAGTAAAATGAATATCGTTTTTGACAAGTGAATTTTTAAAGTTAAACAAATAAAAAACAACTACAGAATCAGAATAAGCAACGAATATTTGGAGGCGTTATTGAAATTGGCACCAACAAATATTAATATAAATATTGAAAATTTAATTATAGCAGCTGAAAAACATTTCAATGGACATTAACATTTTTTGTTAAAATTTAATATATTTTCCTGTTTCAATTAAAACAAGCCGATCAGTCGAGCGCGTGCGACAGTAGGCGACCCAGTGTAGGTCTTCAAAGAAACGTATTTGCATTTAATGGGATTTAAATATATCGCTTGAAGTCGATTTTGCTTGCATCGAGAGTAGGTAGCTTGCGATAGTCTGGCAACTCTGGACTGCGGCTGTTGATTGTTTATGCCTAGCGCCATAGCGGTCGAAAGGCATATTAAACATTAATGAACAAACGCGTCTTTTCGTTCGTTATATCGTCGCCGCGGCGCAGCGACTGCGCTGCGACGCATCTGCTGCGCTGCATAAATTTCTTTTTTGAATAACTTCTGAGTTCAATAATTGATAGTACTGAAATTTGTAGCAGACATTGAGAGTAGGATACTTACTATGTGTGCCAAATCTCAAGTCTCTACCTTTAATATTGCTACCTTTAAAACTGCTCTTGTTATCGACATTTTCGAGTTATGGGCGAAGGGGGCGTGGCATCACGGTGACATTTTCTGGACAAATTAATCTCAAGCTTTTTATCATATGTGCCAAATCTCAAGTCTCTACCTTTAATATTGCTTATGTTATGGCGATTTTTCTAATTTTTAAACAAACGGAGCTTGATATTGAAAATTAAAAATAAAATTTATTTTTGTATGGTACTCAGAAAACTACAATCAAAATTTGAAGTCTCTAGCTCTTATACTTGCTGAGATCCACGCGTTCATACAGACAGACAGACGGACAGATGTCAATCGACTCGGCTATTGATACTGATCAAGAATATATATACTTTATAGGGTCGGAGATGCCTCCTTCTTCCTGTTACATACATTTAAACAAATTCATTATACCCATTTTTGCCCATTTTAATAGGCACAGGGTATAAAAACACACGTAGCAGAGTATTGACGTTGCTAGTGTAATGAGTCGGTAACATTATATCCGTCACATATATTAGACAAAAACCACGTTACAAACACATATCTAAATTCATCTATCTTTTTTGTCAAACTCTGGATATTAATATGACAAACATTCAGACCTTTGTGTTGCTTGCTTAAAAAGCTAATAACTGCAAGACTGTTCGCCTCTTGGCTCATGTTAACCTGCACTTTTCAGCGGATAAAAAAGACACACACATTCTACATTTCTCAAAGATCGCAAAAATTATTTGACACACCTTAAAAATCAGCATACTCTTACATTTAAATTCAATAAACAGAATAACTAAACTATTAAAACTAACATCTAAGAGAAAAAGTATTATTCTGGTATCATAATGACTGCCTATGATATAAAGAGAGATACTATGAAAAGAAACACAAGAATTTCCGTTACTTCATTGAGGGGTAACGCTGTGCAGAGATAAGAGCTCTGACTTATAGCCGATCTAACATGCACAAGAGAGCGTCGCGTGCATCTTCAACTTTTCCATTTTCATTGCCTTTTTGAAGATAACATAATGAGCTTTCGTCAATTGCTCATTAACATAAAAAGCTACGTGTGAATGAAAGCCATGCAGCGTTAAGCTCAATAGTTGTGTTGTTGTTCGTCTGTACACCCCGTGTTCCAGTTTTGCAATAATTACCGAGTCAACAGTGCTGCTTGCCGTTCGTTGTTGCCTAACTCGGAAAATATCCTCCAGTTTATGTGCAGGGGTAAGATAAAGTAAGAAACACAGTGTGTTAAAAATGGTCAGGGGACGCCATGGATCCGAAGATCAACCGCAACGAATTCATTCGCCTGGACGGCAAGCTTATTCTCAACGTTTGCTTCCAGATTCAGCAGCTTAGTTTTGAGCTCGCGCACTTTAGAAACCTTCTCTTCCAGCTGATGAACGCGCCCAAGCAGCTGTTGCATTTCTAGCGTCTCTAATTAGGTCTGCCTGCTCACCAAATCTTTGATTGATTAGCTCCTTCAGCTGAGGCGAAGGCTTATCCGATGCGCGTATTTTAAGATGCGGAGTGTTTTGTTGTTGTTTTGAATAGTGTATTAGATAATTCATTTGTGTTTATGCTGTATTGAGTCGGTTATTATGTTGTTTAATTTGTTAACCTGATTTTCGTTTTGCAATTGAGCGTTATGAATTTATGCTTCCGCCAAAAGAAAAAAAAATTGCACAGTGTAATAATTTTTTGTTTGTTTATTTTTATGCAAGTGATTATGCCTTATTTTATTTTAATATCCGTCAATTGTATTAGCTGTTTAATATAGATTTTGATTTTTTATTTCGATTTAAATTAAAAATAACACAAATAATCATAGCACAACTTGCAATGCAAGCTTTCCGCTTTAGCTTCTTCTTCTTAATCACAGTCAAATCGATATAGCCATGTCCGTATGAACGAAAAGATCTCAGAGATGGTAAGAGATAGAAGCTTGAACTTTATCTTCTAGCACTTCTTGCATACGGCTTGAGATTTGGTACACATGATAAATAACTTGGACTTAATGTGTTCGAAAAATTTAATCGAGATGCCACGCCCGTTCGTCCACAAATCGGAAAAGATCATAACAAGAGCAGTTTTATAGCTAGTTACTTGAGATTTGGCACACATGATAAGTTACCTAGTCCTAATGTAAATTTGCAAATTTAAGTACGATCGGATAATAAACTCAGAAGTTCTGAAAGAAAAAATTTAACGCAGCGCAGCCGCTACTGCGCGGCGACGATATCCCGAAAGTAACGACGTGTTTATTTATACATTCATGCGTTTTGATAAGTTTCATCAGGAACCGACTGCTTGGCATGTTCTTATTAATAAAATACAAGAATCCACATAAAACTTTTAGACCTCCTCCATCCTTTGCAACAACACACAAATAATCCAACTTTTATTTGACCCTTTACTTTATAAAGTATAAGGGTGTATTTAGTTTGTCAAAAAAAATGTGCGTAACAGGTCGAAGGAAGTCTGGCAGATCCCATAAAGTATATATATTCTTGATCAACATCAACAGCCGAGTCGATATAGCCATGTATGTCTGTCATGCTGTATTAACGCCTAGATCTCAGAGACTATAAAAGCTAGGGTCACCAAATTTGGTTACAATACTCCTAAGGCCTCCATAAAGGTCAAGTTTGTTTTAGAATTTCGACACGCCCCCGTCCGACCCAAAAACACAGGAGATCTGAAGCAAACAAATTTTCGAATATACAAAAGTTGGAGGCATTGAAACAAAATTATTCATTGCAGTTCTGTAGAAAACTGGTAATTGCTAATCAATCGACTATGGCTTTATTGACGAAGTGGTTAGAATGTCGAACTTTTGTGGTGTGGTCTGGTGCTCGAAACGTACCAAAGGCACACTATTTTCTGTTCTTAAAAATTGCCAAATAATCGACAATAGCTTCATTGGCGCAATGTTTAGAGTTCTTGCGGGTGTGGAGTTCGAAACCTACCAGAGGTACACTTTTGTCTGTTCTTAATAATTGAGAAATATTCAAATTCATTGGCGCAATGGTTAGAGTGTCGTACTCTTGCGGTGTGGTCTGGAGCTCGAAACATTGCGCAAAAGGGTACAGCATTTGTGTACTTAAAACAATTTCTGCGCAGTCCCGAATGCCAAACTATTTTTTTATTTTAGAATAGTGTGTTCGTCGCAAAATTTTATATCAGTAATTTTGGGGTTTGAATATGCTTTCGTCACTAGACTTTTACCTCATGATATCCCCCTATCAGAAGTTTTTGGAATTCCACATGCTCATAGTCAGTTGACTAAATTTGATCCTTTTTGCTATGTTTGTAGTATTATTTGCCACACGGTTGAGGGTATTCGCAACGACAGGCAAATATTTTTATTTTTTTTTCAAAAATATTTGTGGACATGATAGCAGTCATCTCATTCAAAATCTTTTGTTGCTCATCTAGAGATTTTCCAAACGGCTGCTTGGTCGGAATTGAGTTAGCTGTCGATAGTCTAACATTAAATATGTCAAACCAATCGTTGGCCCGCTGGATGAAATCTGCTGTTTCACAGGCATTATAAATCCCATATGCTCACAACAGCGAATGGCACTTGCTGTGGTGTTTGACAGCAGTTGAGTGGCGAATTTTACTTTCTGTCTCCCGGCGGACTTGACATTCGGGTGGTCCTCCGTTAAATTCCATAATATAGACAAATCGGAAGAATATGTGTGATGCATTGCTTGCACAATTGTCCTTGACGTAATAATTTTTTTGTTGACCACAAGTCCAGAGTCAAGGAAGTGGATCTTAATTAATTTGAATAGGTGAGGCACATCAGCTGGATGCTCAAACCATGTTTTTTCTGAAAATAAAAAACATGAAATATATTAAAATGTTATATTCAGAAATAATTTGTTTCGTTACTGTTTTGTATTTTGTTTCGTTGTATTTTGCCACCTCCGCATTAAATTCGTCCTCTGCCTGTTCCTCACTGGCCAAATTCGCTGCAACCGCTTGCAAAAGCATAATTACTTTTATTTTATTTGCCGTGTTGTTTATTTTTTCCATAACGTTCACTTTTTCTTCAACTTGTTCAAAAAATGTAAACAATAAAACAAAACAACTGAATTTAATTCGGGCGAATGGCAAATTTGACAAATGTCAATTTACAGTTTCACATTTGGACGTGGAAAGGCCAAAATCAAACTCAATCAAATGTGAGCAAATGCTCGAGCATTTGGTGTCCGTGGAAATAGCCTATAAAATGAGCGGCTCGTCAAAAGAATAATAGGCATAATTCTGCGGTTAGTAAGAGATGGCAGATTGAGTAATAGTAATCTACTAGAGTACGATGGCAATTGATTACCAGGGTTCCAACCCAAGCCTCGAAGAGCAAAGATTAAAAATTGTTTTTGCACAGATTCTAATCTAGCACGGTGCGATTCATATTGCGGCGACCACACGCAAGAACAATACTCAAGAATAAGACGGACAAGAGATGTATATAAATGTTTAGTTATGTCAGGATCATCAAATTCCTTAGACCATAGCTTAATGAACCCGAGATCTCCCATAGCTTTATTGGCGGTTATTGCAATATGTTTATCAAATTTCTGCCCATGATCTAGAATTATCCCCAGATCATTAACTGAACTGTCCGTATCGTTCAAACATTTAAGAGTAATGCCATTAAGCGAATACTATGATGTTTGATGCGAAAACCTATAGAATGACATAGATTTACACTTTGAACTATTAAGATTTAATAAGTTAGCCTCTCACCATAGAGCAAAAGTATCTAAAGCAGCTTGCAAGAAGGCTAGAAGACCCAGAGTCGCTAAACGATAAACAGAGCTTGACGTCATCAGCATACATGAGTGCAGAGCTATGGGATAAGACAGACGGAAGATCATTAATAAACAAAGTAAAAAGTAATGGGTCTAGGTGACTAGCTTATGGTACTCCAGAGGTAACATTAATAGCTTTTGAAATGTAGTTATTAAACATAACACTTTGTTTTCTATTACTAAAGTAATAAGAAATCCAAAGATATATAAGAAATCATATATAAGAATTACTTATATAATAAGAAATCCAAAGATATATAAGAAATCAAGCTTATGAAGTAATAGTGAATGATTTACAGAATCAAAGGCTTTACTAAAATCAGAGTAAATGACGTCAGTTTGCATATTTGTCTTAAACCCTTCAATCACAAACAAAGTGAACTCCAGTAGGTTAGTGGTACCCGTGCTGCGTAGGTGAAATAATAAAACAACATAAATGTTGGAGATAAGAAATTATTATCTTCTCGAAAAACTTAGGAATGGCAGACAACTTGGAAATACCCCTGTAATTCTGAACATCAGACTTAGTGTCTTTTTTATGAAGAGAGATAATGTATGACTCTTTCAATAATTCAGGGAAAGATGAGGAATTGACGGATAATGAAAAAATTTAAAGTAGTGGTTTACTCAAAGATTCGGCACAATATTTGAGTACGGAACCAGGTACACCGTCAGGACCTGGCGAGTGTACTGGTTTACCCAGTTTAAGATCGGACAACAGCGAGCTTTAGGTGAATACGGGGCTATAGATACAATTATAATTGATTAACCTGTAAGGCCTGTATGGCTACAGATTTGGGTTTAGAGTTGGCAAATCTATAGAGCTGCTTAGGATCTTTAGAGAATTCCAACTTACAACGCTGCAAATAGTTATTATAACAAAAAGCGTTTAGCACCAAAAAATTATACCGAGAAATTTCATATCGTTAGAAATCAGAAGGACATCCCGATTTCTTAAATTTGTTGTATGGCTTTGATCTAACGTTTTTTAAATGTGTTAACTTCCTTGAGAACCAATGCGGTCAAGCGGAGCTAGTAGAACATATCAGCGGAATACAGACATAAAATAAAGAATTTAATGTTTCATAAAGAAACTTAATAACATGATCCAAATCGGAGCAAGAGTATAAGGGAGAACAATCTGTGCTCACTATAAAAGCTAGGGTCACCAAATTTGGTTACAATACTCCTAAGGCCTCCATAAAGGTCAAGTTTGTTTTAGAATTTCGACACGCCCCCGTCCGACCCAAAAACACAGGAGATCTGAAGCAAACAAATTTTCGAATATACAAAAGTTGGAGGCATTGAAACAAAATTATTCATTGCAGTTCTGTAGAAAACTGGTAATTGCTAATCAATCGACTATGGCTTTATTGACGAAGTGGCGAAGTGACGAAGAGCTGGTGCTCGAAACGTACCAAAGGCACACTATTTTCTGTTCTTAAAAATTGCCAAATAATCGACAATAGCTTCATTGGCGCAATGTTTAGAGTTCTTGCGGGTGTGGAGTTCGAAACCTACCAGAGGTACACTTTTGTCTGTTCTTAATAATTGAGAAATATTCAAATTCATTGGCGCAATGGTTAGAGTGTCGTACTCTTGCGGTGTGGTCTGGAGCTCGAAACATTGCGCAAAAGGGTACAGCATTTGTGTACTTAAAACAATTTCTGCGCAGTCCCGAATGCCAAACTATTTTTTTATTTTAGAATAGTGTGTTCGTCGCAAAATTTTATATCAGTAATTTTGGGGTTTGAATATGCTTTCGTCACTAGACTTTTACCTCATGATATCCCCCTATCAGAAGTTTTTGGAATTCCACATGCTCATAGTCAGTTGACTAAATTTGATCCTTTTTGCTATGTTTGTAGTATTATTTGCCACACGGTTGAGGGTATTCGCAACGACAGGCAAATATTTTTATTTTTTTTTCAAAAATATTTGTGGACATGATAGCAGTCATCTCATTCAAAATCTTTTGTTGCTCATCTAGAGATTTTCCAAACGGCTGCTTGGTCGGAATTGAGTTAGCTGTCGATAGTCTAACATTAAATATGTCAAACCAATCGTTGGCCCGCTGGATGAAATCTGCTGTTTCACAGGCATTATAAATCCCATATGCTCACAACAGCGAATGGCACTTGCTGTGGTGTTTGACAGCAGTTGAGTGGCGAATTTTACTTTCTGTCTCCCGGCGGACTTGACATTCGGGTGGTCCTCCGTTAAATTCCATAATATAGACAAATCGGAAGAATATGTGTGATGCATTGCTTGCACAATTGTCCTTGACGTAATAATTTTTTTGTTGACCACAAGTCCAGAGTCAAGGAAGTGGATCTTAATTAATTTGAATAGGTGAGGCACATCAGCTGGATGCTCAAACCATGTTTTTCTGAAAATAAAAAACATGAAATATATTAAAATGTTATATTCAGAAATAATTTGTTTCGTTACTGTTTTGTATTTTGTTTCGTTGTATTTTGCCACCTCCGCATTAAATTCGTCCTCTGCCTGTTCCTCACTGGCCAAATTCGCTGCAACCGCTTGCAAAAGCATAATTACTTTTATTTTATTTGCCGTGTTGTTTATTTTTTCCATAACGTTCACTTTTTCTTCAACTTGTTCAAAAAATGTAAACAATAAAACAAAACAACTGAATTTAATTCGGGCGAATGGCAAATTTGACAAATGCCAATTTACAGTTTCACATTTGGACGTGGAAAGGCCAAAATCAAACTCAATCAAATGTGAGCAAATGCTCGAGCATTTGGTGTCCGTGGAAATAGCCTATAAAATGAGCGGCTCGTCAAAAGAATAATAGGCATAATTCTGCGGTTAGTAAGAGATGGCAGATTGAGTAATAGTAATCTACTAGAGTACGATGGCAATTGATTACCAGGGTTCCAACCCAAGCCTCGAAGAGCAAAGATTAAAAATTGTTTTTGCACAGATTCTAATCTAGCACGGTGCGATTCATATTGCGGCGACCACACGCAAGAACAATACTCAAGAATAAGACGGACAAGAGATGTATATAAATGTTTAGTTATGTCAGGATCATCAAATTCCTTAGACCATAGCTTAATGAACCCGAGATCTCCCATAGCTTTATTGGCGGTTATTGCAATATGTTTATCAAATTTCTGCCCATGATCTAGAATTATCCCCAGATCATTAACTGAACTGTCCGTATCGTTCAAACATTTAAGAGTAATGCCATTAAGCGAATACTATGATGTTTGATGCGAAAACCTATAGAATGACATAGATTTACACTTTGAACTATTAAGATTTAATAAGTTAGCCTCTCACCATAGAGCAAAAGTATCTAAAGCAGCTTGCAAGAAGGCTAGAAGACCCAGAGTCGCTAAACGATAAACAGAGCTTGACGTCATCAGCATACATGAGTGCAGAGCTATGGGATAAGACAGACGGAAGATCATTAATAAACAAAGTAAAAAGTAATGGGTCTAGGTGACTAGCTTATGGTACTCCAGAGGTAACATTAATAGCTTTTGAAATGTAGTTATTAAACATAACACTTTGTTTTCTATTACTAAAGTAATAAGAAATCCAAAGATATATAAGAAATCATATATAAGAATTACTTATATAATAAGAAATCCAAAGATATATAAGAAATCAAGCTTATGAAGTAATAGTGAATGATTTACAGAATCAAAGGCTTTACTAAAATCAGAGTAAATGACGTCAGTTTGCATATTTGTCTTAAGCCCTTCAATCACAAACAAAGTGAACTCCAGTAGGTTAGTGGTACCCGTGCTGCGTAGGTGAAATAATAAAACAACATAAATGTTGGAGATAAGAAATTATTATCTTCTCGAAAAACTTAGGAATGGCAGACAACTTGGAAATACCCCTGTAATTCTGAACATCAGACTTAGTGTCTTTTTTATGAAGAGAGATAATGTATGACTCTTTCAATAATTCAGGGAAAGATGAGGAATTGACGGATAATGAAAAAATTTAAAGTAGTGGTTTACTCAAAGATTCGGCACAATATTTGAGTACGGAACCAGGTACACCGTCAGGACCTGGCGAGTGTACTGGTTTACCCAGTTTAAGATCGGACAACAGCGAGCTTTAGGTGAATACGGGGCTATAGATACAATTATAATTGATTAACCTGTAAGGCCTGTATGGCTACAGATTTGGGTTTAGAGTTGGCAAATCTATAGAGCTGCTTAGGATCTTTAGAGAATTCCAACTTACAAGGCTGCAAATAGTTATTATAACAAAAAGCGTTTAGCACCAAAAAATTATACCGAGAAATTTCATATCGTTAGAAATCAGAAGGACATCCCGATTTCTTAAATTTGTTGTATGGCTTTGATCTAACGTTTTTTAAATGTGTTAACTTCCTTGAGAACCAATGCGGTCAAGCGGAGCTAGTAGAACATATCAGCGGAATACAGACATCAAATAAAGAATTTAATGTTTCATAAAGAAACTTAATAACATGATCCAAATCGGAGCAAGAGTATAAGGGAGAACAATCTGTGCTCCCAATTAGATTATTTAACTTTGTGAAATCAGTTTTACTAAAGATGTCTTCAGACGACCCCTATTTGAGTCTCACTTTTTGTTAAAAAGCCATCGCTCGCAAAAATTGGTCTCTCTCGTGCTTTTTGTCAGAAAATAATCACTCGTCCGCTGACACGATGCGATGCCGTCCCGAAAGAATTCCCAAGCTTTGTTCTTTCTTGGCTTGCTCTTCGCTCAACCGACGACCGTTTCTGTTCGCTCGCTCGGCTCATGTGTTCATTTGAGACGCTTTACTTCGTAAAAACTCGGCAAATGGTCTTCTGAGCATGTATGTGTGTTGCGCGTGTGGATAGCTAAACATTTACAGCGAGTCTTCATGCATACGCACATGCACACAGATGAGCACTCTATCCCCTTCTTTCTTACTCCTTAATGTTTTGCCTGTGACGAAATGTCTAAGGACATAACATAAGGCAAACGCAACAACGAAAATAAAGACCTTATTTGCGGACTCTTTGCTTGCTTTACTCACTTACTGACCCTCAGTAGCTGAGCGCCGAACGGTTCTATTCGTTTCGATTGCTGTTCAGACAGTGAGCGATTCCGTCTCATTTTTTCGGTCTTTTAAGTGAGCAGACCGCGCAGACATTTTCGGTTGAGCATATTTTGCGAGCTCTGGTGAGCACACGAAATTTTAGAGCTTCGGTCAAAAAGCGAAGCTGACCGATACAAATATTGTGAATGGCAACTTTTTTCATCGGTCAAAAAGTGGCACTCAAAAAGGGACCGTCTGAAGACAGCTTAAAACATCGAGTACGCACAGGTGATTGTGAAACATACTCAATTCTAGATGGTAAATTTATTTATTTATTTATAAACAGTTCCTATGCGTTGTAAAAACCACATACGAACTAACTTAAGCTATGGCTGTGGCCTTAAGCTATATACAGTTATAATACATTTATACATTATATATTTAGATACATTTGCTTACGTCTAGTGGTTTGATGTTTGGAATCTAGATAGGTACCGTAATGATTATAAATTTTATTTTTTTTTAAATATATTGGTATAAATTTGCTTCTTTTAAAAAGTTAATGCTAAGTGTAATATTGGGTCTAGTGGGGTTAGATAGCAGGAGGAGACCGTTTGAATTAGGGAAGTATTTGGATCTTGCGTTCAGAAAGTGAGTGCACTCAGAGTTGTCATAATTAGGGTGAGTGATCAGTGGTCGGTTAATAGCTGTTTTGGCTGCTGTGTCAGCAAACTCGTTCCCAATTATTTCGCAGTGGCCGGGAACCCAAGCAATCAGTAGATTGTGGGCATTGGCTGTGAGGATTTGACGAATTGCTTTGACATAAAATGATGTATTTGCAGGCTTTGATAAGGCATGTAATGATGAGAGTGAATCGGAGAAGATGCAGTATTTCTGATTTGTTTTGGCAATTAAAGTTAGGGCGTGGTGAATGGCAATTATTTCGGCCGTAAAGATTGAAGTGTATACTGGTAGGATAGCTTGGTGTATTATTGATTTCTCGGTGGTTATACTGAATGTTGTACCGTGCTCGGATTTCGACCCGTCAGTGTATATTAATTTGTATCCTGGAAGAGAGTCAACAAGTGCTAGATGGTTCTGCTTGTAAACTGTTGTTGGCGTATGTTGTTTAGAGTGACTGTGGAGGGATGTGTTTATTTGATTGAGATTTAGTTTCCATGGGGGACAGGGGTCTTTGGGGGTTTTAGGGAGCATTATTGGTGTAAAGCCGATTTGTATTTGGGATGTCTTTTTGATTTTAACATGGATGTTATGTGGTTTTTGAGAGGGGAGTCGTGAGAGTTTAGGATGGATTTGTTTAGCTTGGCTATAGATAGTTTGTATCTGGTTTCTATTGGGACTATATTTGTTTCGAACAGAAGATTGTTGATTTGCGTTGTTCTGAAGGCTCCAATAGCAAACCGTATGGCAGAGTGGTATATTGTCTTGATTTTATTTCTGATGGAGTTGAAGGCGTTGCCGTAGATGTATAGGCCAAAATCAATTGTGGACATAATTGTCGATTCTATAATGTTGATTAATGTGAGGTGGTTGCATTGGAATCTAGGACTGGATAGGCATTTCAGGATATTTAGTTTTTTGGATAGTGATTTCAAAAGTTTAAAGATGTGGGAGTTCCAGTTGTATCTCCAGTTGAAAATAATGCCTAGGATTCTTAGTTCGTTTACGTTTTCTATAGGAAATAATGGAGATGAAATGGAGATTGGACAGTGATGTTTTCTGCATATGTGTAGATGTTTACATTTTTGTATAGAGAGTTTGGCGCCTGAGTAGTTGCACCATTCTATGATGTCGGTTAGGAGCGGATCAATGTTGAGCGCAGGGGGTTTGGATTGTTTTTTGAAGATATGGTAGTCGTCGGCGTTTGCGTAGAAGGAAAATTGTTTGTGGATGGCAATGGTTCTGTTAAGTTTATTAAACGCAATGAGAAAGAGTATGACCGACAGGGGCGGGCCTTGAGGTATACCGTTAGAGAGTGGTAGGATTTTTGAGAGGTATTGTCCTACTGAGACTGTGATAGTTCTCTTTGACATGAAGTTGATTACGTAGTTGATGATTTTGTGACCTATTTTCCATTTGACAAGCTCGTTAATAACTGCATGAATTCTGACTCTGTCGAAGGCTTTTGTAAAATCAAGGGAAACTATTGATGCGTGGTTTCTTGTAGATAGAACCGACAATATCTGAAAATCTAGACAAACTAGGGAATCAGATATGGATTTGCCCTTTTTAAATCCTGATTGCCGGCTGTCAATTGATTTATTCCGGGTGACAAACCACCACAGTCGGTTGGCAATGGAGGAGTTTCGCGAGGCAAGAAATTAGTGAGATAGGGCGGTAAGAATTTATGAGGTCTTGTGGGATTGTGGTTTGTTAATAGGGATCACTTTGCTTAACTTGAACTGATGGGGGATGAATGAGTTAAAAATATTATTGTAGAAGTTGAGGAGTCGTAATTTATGATGTGAAGTCTCTATGTGCAGATCTTTTTGCTTTTTTCAGTTTTCTTTTAAAAAGGGCGTGTGTTTTTCTGTAATTGATGATATTGGGGGTATTTATTGAGTGTTGTAATTCGCTCCAATATTTATTTTTTTTATTTTTTAGGATTTCGAGTTGTTTGTTCCACCATGGAACTTTATATTTTTTGGTTAGAGAGAGTATGGTATGTGGGATTGATGTGTTAGCTGTTGGTCGTATGAGTTTGGTTATGTTAGCTGCCTCTTTGTTAATGTTATGACTCGCGGGCTTAGCGAGGTTAAGGTCATGGGATGTTTTACTAAACGTTTCCCGGTTGGCGAGTTTTAGAATAAATCTTGAGCGGTAGCTTGGCGCGAGTGAGGGGTTTGGGAAAAGAGATATAGTGATGGGGAAGTGGTCGCTTCCGTATTGATTTGATGCAACTTGCCAGGTTGATTCTAGGGCTATTGTCGAGGTTGCGAGTGATATGTCTATGTGTGTTAATATGTTGTGTGTGCTAAAGTGTGTAGGGTTGCCATCGTTAAGTAGTATCAGCGGGGTTTGGTCAATGAATTTGGCTATTTCATTTCCTCTTTGGTTGTTAAGTGATGAGCCCCAAGAGCTATGCCGGCCATTGAGTTCCCCTGTTATAATGGTGTGATCTGTTAGAACGTTGAAGACGTTGTAGAGTTCCTTAGTTGAACATGACTTGTTTGGAGCTATGTAAGTCGAGTATATGTTAAATTTAAGTTTTGATTGTACCGAAACTCCAATCGATTCAATATTATTTAAGCTGTCCAAGTTTGGAGGAGAATGTTGTAGGGAGTTGTGTATGAGTAGAGCTACTCCTCCGAACGCATTTCGAGAGTTATTGTTGTGGTAGAGAGTGTAATTTAGGGGGGTGGGGAAGGTGTGGTGATTGTGTATGTGTGTTTCTTGTAATGAGATGATTTTTAGAGAAATTTCTTTTATTAATATTTGTAACTGATCATAATTGTTACGGTAACCATTTATATTCCATTGTAGGATCTTGATAGACATTTGAAGTTTAGGGAATGATATTAATTGACGTGAGTTTTAATGGCTTGTATGTATTTGATCAGTGGATAATTGGTTCAGGAGCTGAGTTTCGGCTAGGGCCCTACCGCTGAACTTGCGATGATTTAGGTTGGGGGGGAGAGTATAGGAAGACGATACCAGAACATAAGGCCCTTAAAAAACATGGTAGCCGGGGACTTGTTCTTCAAGGGTCTGATCCTTCTGGGATCGTGGTCCAGTACACGCCCAATTTACTAAGTTTCCATGTCAAAGTCATCCTCGGACTGGATTTCGTCAGGACTGGTTTTGTTGTTATTTTGCTTAGTAGTAATTTTGGTTTTCTTGGCTTTAAGGTTAGTTTTTAAATTGTTCAGGGCTTTTTTGCAGAGACTTAGCTTGGCTTCGGAGGAGAGTTCAAAGTTTGGTGACTTTTCGGAGCTAGATGTGTTATATGTGTCGGCTTTAGTCCCGCTGTGTTTCTGCGTGTTGTGGGTCTCTGAGTTGAGATCCATATAGCTTACAACTTGGCGAGTCTTTGGTGTAGATGGTGGGTGTTGGGCGGGGGTGGCTGATGCGTAGGTCGTAGGGAGTTGATGGTGTTTTTCGTAAATGGTGCGAGCGGTTTTAAAGTCTGATTTTTCAATGGTTTTAATTGCTAGGATTTCTTTATGTTTATAAAATGTTGGGCACTTGCGATCCATTATGTTGTGGTGGTAGTCAGCTTGTTTATCGTCTTTACAGTTGATGCATGAAGGAGGGAGGAGGCATGGTTTGTCAGGGTCTTCATTATTGTGAGTAGGTGAGTTGCAGTTGAGGCACAGCTCGGGGCTTTTGCAGTGTAGGGTTGGATGACCAAGGCGTCCGCATTTGCGGCATCTACGTGGTAGAGGTAAGTAGGGGCGGACATCAGTAGATTCGTATCCAATTTTCATCGTGGAGGGTAGGTTAGGTGTGTTGAATGTTAAAATGATGAAAATAATGATGATGATGAAAATAAAGTTTTCTTGTTGTTTTTTTGTGATTTTTTTGCATTCAATAACTTGTTGGTCGTTCAGTTCATTGGTTATGATATCTTCTGGGATGTGGCGTAGAGCATTGGAATAAATCACACCTTTGGATACTTTGAGGGTGTTATGTTCCGTTACGGATATTTCAATGTTGTTGCCAAGTGAGGCAAGTTTTACGAGGATTATGGCTTGTGCTAGTGATTTAGTTTTAATTAGTTTAGAACCGTTGTTTTGCGAGGAGCATGATACAACTTCGCCGTTGCAAATATTGTCTATTATTTTTTTTTATTAGGAATGGGCTGACATTGGCAAGAGTATCGTCACTATTTACACGTGACATAATAAGGAACTTGGGGCCGATTGAGCGGTTTTTAAGCATTCTTGCATTGTCTAGCACAAAACCCAGTTGGGCCTGTGTTTTGGTTTTGCATCTGTCTGGTGGGTCTGTCATTGTTTTTGCTGCTAAGCAGCAATTACTGTACACTTGATTGGTTTTTTTTTCGTAGGTTTGTTTTGCTTGTTTTAGAAACTTTCCGTACGCACGACCGATTACTATGAGAGTTGGAAGGTGACTGTAGATGGTAAATTAATAATGAGGTTGAGAGGGGGATGATAAGGGTCTTCTGATTTTACCAATGAATCAATCCTAGAATCAATGCTATCGGAAGATTCCAATACAAATATCAGGTGCAGAGTCCTGTTGATAGAGTTGCAATAGGATTGAATGGAATTCATGGGAACTATCGGGAATAAGCGATTTCATGTCGCCTAAAACCACGAGTCGATCAGTGTCTGCAGCTAACGCGATAATAACTTTAATGACACTAAGATGGTTATCATATACTATCAAATCGGACTGAGGTGGAAAGAATGAACATATTATGTAAGTCGAGTATTCGCATACAGAAACTTTAACACAAGTTAGTTCAATATCAGGAGGAGTTGAGATCTGCACGGAGGCAAGAGCTGAATCTACGGCCACCAATACACAACCTCCTTTACGAGCCGTACGATCACATCTATATATTAAATTTTTTGAAGAATGAATAGAGAAGTCTGATGTAGAGGGCTTGAGCCAGGTCTCAGTAAAACAAATTACATCGAAGTCGAAAAATTGACTATTGAGGGATAGATTTGTTAGTTGACTATTCAGGCCACGTACATTTTGATAGGCTATAGATAGAGAGAAAATTAGTTTTTTTGGGAATCTTTAGATGTTGAGGCAGATACATGACCTACAGAGGAACCATCACCAGGGATCGGGATCCGATGTCTCTTTGGATTAGAATTCCTCTTATATTCGGCAACAAATATATGTTCTGGCCAGAAACGTTTTTGACAAATCGTGTCAAAAACTTTATTCGAACAAGAAATTTAAAAAAAATAAATTTCCGTCGCATAATTAAAATTGAACTTTTCCACCGAAATGTCAGATTCTGGTATTTTGTTTTGGATATAAACCTTAATAACGTACGCAGCCTGATCATTGGCAAGTCTAGAAACAATAACTTGTTTCTTAGGCTTTGGTGGTGGGATAACCTGGAGAAGTTTATGCACACGAGGCGACACGGCAGTTAGAGTGTTGGTTACTCTAACAACCGAAGTGGCATTCACACTCCCTGTATTAGTAGCGGACGATACGGACGCTATCGGAACCTCTGGTGAGCAGACACTTATTGCAGCACTCGCAGTAGAAGTAGCAGGAGTTGCCAACTGTTGACTAACAATGGGAGATGGAGGCAGACCCTGGTCAGTATTGACTGAATTAGCACCAGATTTTTTCCGCTTTGGAGGATCATTCAACAACGATATATTATTGAATAAATTTTCCATACCGGAAAAAATTACATTGGCTCTATGAAAGAGCTTAAAGCTATCTCTAGTGCGCTCCATAAATTTTCTAGCTTGCACCTCAATGTCCCGACATGTTTCGCAACGCCATCTTAAAGCATTGTTTTTGTCAATGCAGTCTTTAACGTTCACTGACAAACCAGCGCACTCAGTTTGTGAACTAAAATCATACACTTTATCACTAGCAGCAGAGGGCATTTCCTCCGTGTATAAAAACAACTGCGTTTGGCTGCTAAACCTTACGCTTTGCCTTACTGTCGGGTGATATATAAAAATCCTCTTCAATAAAATGATTTCCACAAGTTCTATTATCGTCTTCTAATATTGTTCCGGTTGCATTAATCCAAATTTGCCTTTTCTTCATGTCCCTGGGAACACGAATCAAACGACTCGAATTTGAGCGACACATTTTATAAACACGTTAAATTTTTCACAGCGTCCGCGACACAACCGTTTACGACAACGTTTTCTTTCGAGCGAATACACCCACTTGTTATAATTTCATCATGACGCCGACTAGCTCTGCCATTTCAGGCGGTTCCGACCCTGCCCACTGAGCGCACTATCACAATCATCGATACGTACCTCTCAACATTTGACTATCGACACTACGTTACACTCCTCGATCACACTATCAGCGGCAATCGATGTTTTTGCCGCAGCTGGGGCGGGAACATTTGAACTTCCGCCACCAAATATAATATTTTGCAACGGTTATTTTACGCCAGGCTGATGCGACCAACCTCCCTTAATAGAACTTTACTCTTCCATTTTTCAACCACTTATTCAATTTTATTGTAAATCGACATTGTTTCTCCTTAACTATTCTGTAAATTCTTTCGTTTCTTGTATTTTCTCCTTTCTTTGCTAGCGTTTTCTTGTGTATTTATGTCAATTCGTTCTATGCTTAGTGCAGAGGGTCCTTAACTGTACCTGTTGAGCTCTATACCCATAGAACGAGTCGGGGTCTGTCCGGATCCATATGTCCTCTAAAATATATTACTTGGCAATAATAATTTCTCAAAAAAAAGCAGACACATCAAAAATAAATCGCGAAGCAAAAAAAAAACAAAAGAACACTGCAAAATTGGAACAAATATTCGACAAAACAGTAAAAAGTTAAATAACAATCCAAAATGGTACAAATATGTAACTGATAAACAAACTGTTGAAAATATACTATGTACACATATGTAAGCAAAAGTTACAATGATACATTGTTCGATAACGTAAGGAGTAAATGAAGATTAACGGGACTTTTCGAAAATGTTCGAGCTTCATGCACTCAATACAGTCAGTTGCGCTTGGACAGCTTGTGCGTACGGTCGATTGAATAAAAAGAATAAGAACTGAAACATCAAAGTGTTTAACTTGCAATTGGCTGGTCTGGTATAATACTTAAATGTATTATATTTAAATCTATTTTCAATAGGTTATGGGCCCAGATACAAATGCAGATAGTTAATAATTGAATGCTTTGGTTGTTATAAAATAAAACCAGTCGGAAATGCTAAAGTCGAAGTCGACTATGAGAGCCCCTTTAATTATTTTTGAAAAAGGAAATAACAGTAACAAACTTAGAGACTTATATATAAACCCAGTCGGAAAGCCTACAGTCGAAGTCGACTATGAGAGACCCTGTACTTATTCTTCAAAACTGAAATAAGAGTGACACTACATGACGCCCCCGTCTGCGTCCTGTCTTGACGACTGTTTCCCGCCTGACATTTCGCGCACTTTTCACTACCACATCTGGCCGTCCACACCGGTAGTAAAATACTTTGCGTACTGGGGACTCACAGTCCCAAAATGTGTGTCCGTGCTCTCCGCAGTTCCAGCACGCCCTATCGCCGCCGCATTGACGCGACCGATACAAAGCCTCCACGGCTTCTACTGGGGAATCATGCGGATCATCCCTTGGGTCCCGAACACACACTTCCTGGACCTGGCGACGTTCCCTGAACGGTCTCAGTGGCGGCGGGCCATTGGCGGTCGACTCCACCGGTTGGTCACCCATTTTTCGGCGTCATTCCACTCGTCCCGTAGCGCGAGATGCTGTCCCTGATGTTCACTTTAACGACCTTGATCAAATCATGATCCAAAAAGTAGGCTTCCAGTCTGGCACCGTAGTGCCACCATCTCCATCAAGTACTCGTCGATACTCTCGCCGGGCCGTTGCCGTCGTTCTCGAAGTTCCTGTTCCTGCTCGAAGCGGGTCTTTCGAGTCTGGAAATTTTGCTCAAGAGAATACTTCAAGTTGGGCCAATTCATCGCCTCCCCGGTTTTTGCCTGCATCCAGACCCAATCTTTGGCCCGCCCATCTACCAGCAGGTGGAAATCTCGGATCACCTCTGCTCAGGGCAATTAGTAAGCCTTCTGCATATGTGCCACCCGGAAGACAAATTCCTTAACTGGCATCGCTTTAGGGCTGCCATCAAACGTGGGGCCCAGCGCTGAGCCAGGCCATACACCGCGCGACCTGAGGAGCTGACTCCGGGGTATGTGGACTCGTCCCTCCTCTCCTCCGTGTGCTGTCGTCCCTGTGCTCTTTGTTGCGCCTCCAATTCCCTGTTGTAAATCCAGTGACCAGGATAATTTGGAGCTGACTCAGGCGCTGGCACCGTGTATGGAGCTACTGGCGGCGGGATCTGCTGCGGCTTTGCTGTCTCCGAGTCCACGTACCGGCCGCCTCTGACCACTTCTTGGATTTCCAGCAAGAATTCCAATATTTCGCGGCGGAGCCTATCTTTGAATTCAGACAGCTGTGTGTCCATCGCCGTGCCATACGTCTCCTGTGCCTGGAACAGCGCAACATTTATGTCGCTCTGGATATCGGGGGCTGGAATGTCGGAGTACCACTGTTTCGGGATCGCTCTGGCCGGTTGCTTTGCGCCTCCAACTGCTCCTCGGGGAGAGTCGTCCCATGCCGCTAATGACGGACTCTGCCTCCCTGAACCTGGCTCAGTGTAGGATTTAGCGTATTTATTCGCTAATCTTCTTATATATTTCTTACTACTTTGCCTTACCATTTAATATATATTACCTATATATTACCAGACATGCAACATTAACTTCACTAAATACTATGAAAATGACGGGCTATTTTAATCTTATCCTATAAATAATAATATAGATCCTATATAAATAATATAATAATAATCCTAGAAGTAGCCTTTACGACCTAAGCAGCTATACTAATAAATTAAATTATCCAAAAAAATAATCTGTTATTGATCGTGAGTGAAACATTAAGTGGACTATAACTGAAATTTGGTTTATTAGATGAGGAGCGCTGTCCTGCTTTATTTACTGTCTGTTGAAAAACTAAAACGTAGTAGAAAATGCGTTT
>OY282582.1:1883601-1963142 GCA_958299025.2 Drosophila histrio
AAGCCTTAAGAAAGGTATTAGTTGAGAGATCAGATACTAATTCTAAATGAACCGCTTTGGAGGCGAAGTAAACAAACAATGCGATATACGACTTATAAGTGGGCTTTCCACGCATTCGATAAGTCGTGCTAATTGGGCCACAAAAATCAACGCCGCAGATGGAAAATGGGCGGAGCGCTCGGAGTCGATCTGCAGGTAAATTTCCCATAATTTGGGTGAGCAGACGAGGTTTGCATTTAAAGCAACGGATACATGATCTCACTGTCTGACGACAGACCTCTTGAGCGTTAACTATCCAAAGTCGCTCACGAAGAAGACTCACGAGCGCTCTTGGGCCAGCATGACAATTTGTTAAATGTAAGTATCTTATATAGCTTCTAGCAAATTGCGAGCTTTTTGTAAGGAGCATCGGAAACTTAGCATCATATGAAAGAGGAGCATTCGCAAGTCGTCCCCCTACTCGCAATATCGAGAAAGAGCACCAAAATCCGGTATACTCCTGTATAAACGGATTGAGACGCTGCAGGCTGTGACCCACACACGCGCCTTTTCGAACCCTACTTAAGTCATCTTTGAACTCAACTTGTTGGATGACTTCAACTATTTTCTCGAAAGCTTCTTTTCTTTCAAGTGCCGTAGGGATTTTTTCAAAATGAATGTCTTTATGCTTGCATTTCTTAATGAAACGGAACACATAAGCGAACACTCTCAGCAGTCTAGCATGCGATGAATAACTATTGATCGCGTCGACAAGATCTGGTCGGTCTACCATTGCTGCCAGTCCAACAGCTGTTTTACGCACCTCCACGTACGCATCTCATCTGTTACCAGATGCTGGTTAACCGGCCAGAATTCTTTTGGTTCCTTCAAAAATGAAGGCCCTTCGAACCAAATCGACGCGAGAAAGTCGTCAACATTGCAGCCTCTCGAAACCATATCTGCTGGGTTCTGCTTTGTAGGTACATGGCGCCATTCAGCATTCTCTGTCCACTCTTGGATCTCAGCTACACGATTTGACACAAAAGTTGCCAAGGACGAAGGATGCGTCCGAATCCAATGTAGCGTGACTTCCGAATCAGACCAAAGGACAGTCCGTTCAATTGGTAATCTTATGAGATTTCTGATTCGGTGACAGAGATCTACGAGAAGGTGAGCCGCACACAACTCAAGTCTAGGTAGAGTCTTAGTCTTGAGGGGGGCTACTTTGGACTTCGATGTTAATAAGGATATCCGATAACCTTCTGCAGTATTACTGCGTATGTATACGCACGCGCCAAACGCTCTCATTGATGCGTCGGCGAAACCATGTATCTCGATCGGTGAAGTTGGCTCAGTGTGCACGTATCGTGGTATCTTGATTATTTGCAACTGAATCAAAGTTGATTTTAGCTGCTGCCACGATGTGTCCAAGCTTACAGGAATGGATTCATCCCAGTCTAGCTTTTGAAGCCAAAGCTCTTGAAGCAGTATCTTTGCTTTAATTGTTAGAGGGCTTAACAGCCCTAGCGGATCAAATAACCGCGACGTCACCGAGAGATTGTCGATTGAAGACCCATTAACGAATCGTCTATCTTAAATTGAAAGACGTCTTCATTTGGCAACCATAACACGCCAAGTGTCTTAGTTGTGTCTGACTCTGATATCGCTATCGGCTTGGCGGCATTTGTGGCGGAGAACTCTGGCAAATTGGAAAACCACTTGGTCAGTTCGAAGCCTGCGCCAAGTAGTATTTGCGACACATCCGACTTAATCGTCTGAAGGTTCTCTACGCATGCAGCACCAGTTAATAAATCGTCGACGTAAAAGTCGTGCCTGATAACTTCAGCAGCTTTTGGGTGTGACGATTCGAACATCTCACTCAGCTTTGTTAAACACCGTATTGCCAAAAATGGGGCAGGCGCAGTGCCGTAAGTTACGGTGTTCAACCTGAAGGACCTCAAAGAGTCAGATAGGTTCTTTCTCCACACTACGAGCTGAAAATTTCGATCTGTTTCGTGCACCATGACTTGTCTGTACATCTTCTTGACGTCAGCTATCAATGCATATTTGTGCAATCTAAATCACAGCAGAGTCGAATATAGCTCTTCTTGAATGGTCGGTCCAACCATAAGAAGATCATTCAACGCAATTTGCGACGAAGTTCGACAAGATGCGTCAAACACAACGCGTAACCTCGTCGACGTGCTCTGTGGTCTTAGAACACACTGATGCGGAATGAAATAGTGAGGAGTACTTGGAATCTGATCGTCTAATTGAGACATGTGACCAAGTGAAACATATTCGTTCATAAATTCCAATTACATACGCTTAAGTTCGGGATCTCGACATAAGCGTCTTTCAAGCGACAGAAACCGCCGCTTAGCAACTTCGTAAGAGTTTCCAAGCTGATTGGGATCCGATTTAAATGGCAGTCTTACTTCAAATCGACCTGACGGCAATAGTTTCAAATTATCTAGAAAGTGGCTCTCACATAACTGCTGTTCAACTGTTCGTACCTTTTTATTTGAAGGCAACTCTTCCAATGACCAAAATTTCTGCAAAGTTTTGTCTATTGAGGTACAAGAGTCTTCTTGGCAGCTCAGATTGACAACCTGAGACTTTTTGGGATTTGTCGACGTAAAGCGTCCAGAGACAATCCAACCAAGAAGAGTTTTTTCAGAATCGGACAATTCGGACCTTGTTTAATTTGACCGACAGAAAAAAGTTCAAAGAACGTCTCAGCTCCGATGAGCATGTCGATCTTCTGTGGCTTGTGGAAATATGGATCAGCCAATTGCAGGTTCTCCGGGATTTTCCAACCACTAACATTGACCGTGTGGTCAGGCTGGTAGCCGGAAATGGTTTTTAAGATCCACAGATCTAAAGAGAACTCGCTACAATTGACTCGCGACTTCACCATTGTAGGTATCTTTTTTCGAACTTGTGTATTGCACTGAGCAATTCCAAGTAAGCTGATACTAGCCTCTTCTCTACGCCGCTGCAATCGTTGAGCTAGCTCGTCTGTTACAAAATTAATTTGTGATCCAGAATCGAGCAGAGCCCTGGCCAAAACGAACTCGCCACTTTTCGTTTTAACGTTCACGACTGCTGTAGCCAGGATAACATTATCCGACACATTCGCATGCATCGCATGTGAGGTGGATGGTTGATCCTGTGCGGAGTTAAGGAGTGGTGGTAACGCTCGAGTGTTAGAAACTGCAGAGTATCTATGCAGTAGCGTATTATGAGAACGACTGCATACTCTGCACTTGTTTGCCTTACATCTGGCAACAGTGTGTCCCTTCCGAAGGCAATTGATGCATAAAAGAGCCGCCTTAGCAAACTCAAACCGCTGTTGCACTGATTGTGCAGCGTATGCAGAACAATTTAATATTGAATGGCCATCGGAACTACAATATACACATTTTGGGGACACCTGGTCGTTTCTAACACTGGCCACAGAACGAAAATGAGCTTCGATTATTTTTGGAAACAGCCTTAGACTCTGACTTAGAGCCATCGGACACGATTCTTACTGAATCCTTAGCAGACAGATGTTGATATCTGCGGTTTAAGGCTGTTTCACAATCAGTCCACAATGGAATAGATGAATAATCGAGTTGGTCCTCCCATTTTCGTCTGGTCATTGGGTCAACTTTGTTCATAACTAGGTGGATAAGAATTGCGTTGGAAATTTTCTTGTCATCACCGATTGAAAGAAGTGAGCCATAGATGGCAGAGACAGTGTCAATCATTGTTCGTAAAGCTGGAGCCGAAGGATGTTTCAACTTCGGCAAGCTGAAGAGAGCTGCGATATTCTCATTGAATATCAGACACTCATTGTCATAAACTTTCTTCAGGCTTTCCAACGCTTTAGAATAATTGTCCTCAGTGACTTGGAACGCTCTCACCGTTCCTAGGGCTTCACCAGAGAGACATGACAACAAATGATTAAACTTCTCGATAATCGGAATTGTGACATCGTTATGAACAAGTGTTTCGAACAGGCTAATAAAATTCTTAAACTCGGAGTATTTTCCACTAAACTTGGGAAGCGCCAGATGCGGAAGACGTGTGCGCGGAGCTGCGACGGGAAGAGCTGCCTGCGTAGCAGGACTTAAATTCTTAATAAAGGACTTTAATTTAGCTTTTGTCGTTATGCAGAGCTCTTCTAGCTCACTACGACATTCATCTTCGGGATCAAAGGTTTCTACTCGAGTCTGATACTTTAACGCTTTCTCTATATGTGAGGCCAACATTTCTAATCTACACTCCAATTCTGTAGATTCTAGGTTTAATTTACCTTTATTTAGCTGGTCATATAAGCGCAAGATGCTTTTAACGCACATATTTCGTTTCTTTTTTGAATCGTCAAAACTTTCTTTAGTCGCCATTTTAATTTAAAATTCGATCCTTTATTTACTTAACAAATTATTAAATTATAATTTATAATAATCAATATTAATTAATAAATTTTTATTAATTAATATTTCATTTCAATTATTTTAAACAAATATCGAATTAAAAATATTATTAAAGTGTTTGCGATTCAATTTTCCACGAAATAAACTCAAGTTGGCAAACAACTTGAGAAAAGCAATATGCCTGACCAGCAATGTGTAGGGTAGCTAACCTCACTTGACCGAAGCGCGCCAACGCAAGTGCGTACAATAACAATGCACAGCCGCTAAGCACAAAGCAAAACGAAAATAGCGGACTGCAGCTGGCTTGTTATGTACGTGTGAGTGTGTATGTATGTGCTTACTGCACTTATATACAAGCGCTTGGTAACAAGCAATCGCCGAATTTACAGTGATTGTGAGCGATTGTACGGCAAGGAGGGAGGGGAACGACAACGACTGAGCGAAATGAAATTGAGTAGCAATTAATAAAGCTAACAATTTAACAGTCGCTCAGAGCACTAAATCGCACATATAATGTTGATCTAATTTACTTATTTACTTCACTCCAAAGTGGTAAATAACTAGTGCATGCAATTCTCAACTACTTTACATATGTGCCAAGAATTGAAAGCGTCGGCTTTATTAGCACAACCAATGCCAAACTGTTTGTTGGGCTTTCAATTTTTAGCACAGTACCTGCTGTTCCGGTTTCTGGACTTCCGACGCTACTTTCCTTGGCATTGTGCAACGATGATAGCAGATGAAGGGCACAGCGAGAGCAGCAGCTGATATTTTGCAGCAACAGTATGTTGGTTTACAACCGGCGCGATTAATTTTGGGGGTTTAAACACTTGAATTCAAATCGCGTCGCGAGCCACACACAATTAATTGCACTTTCAAGTTATTTATGCAGAGCACTGTTTATAAATGTTAAGATCACTTTACAACTTTATTAAAACTGTCCACCCGGGGGCGCCATGAAAAATCATAAGAGTTTTTATGATAGAGAAAGTTGTGGTGGCGTTTTAATAAATATAAAAAATATGCGGACGACTTCGTGCTATTGATGTATAATTGATACGACAACTAACTCTTACAAATATTCTAAGCCTAACATAAGCTAAGGTGGCGGAGCGAGGCGAATTCGCTCTCTGAGCAATTAACGAAAAGAGCACTTTATTATGCTCTCGCTCTGCCCTAAACCTAACTTACACTAGACTTCAAATTTTAACAACTAACTTAAATAACTACAAAAAAATAAGAAAGAATAAAAATTGCGCTGAACTGCGCCAACACAGTCCACTTTTAGTCCAAGCTTTTTAGAAAACTGAGCTTAAATTGAATTGAATATATTCGTCTGCGATATGACATCTTTGAACAACTTTTAACAACTAACTTAAATAACTACAAAAAAAATAAGAAAGAATAAAAATTGCGCTGAACTGCGCCAACACAGTCCACTTTTAGTCCAAGCTTGTTAGAAAACTGAGCTTAAATTGAATTGAATATATTCGTCTGCGATATGACATCTTTGAAGCTTTCTCCTGGACGCGGCAGAATATACACCAATTTTAAGATAAACTCATACACTTGATTCTACAATGTAATGATGAATGAATTCCATACTCCAGCAATTTTCATGACTCGTAGAATCGTGCAAATCTTGAAATTGTTTTTTCGTCGTCCTGCAAATTGTACAAATTTGACGAAGTGTTGGTTATTTCATTTAAGACTTTGCCATCAATCGTAGTGAGATAAAACTCAAGCTGAACGTAATGTTGACAAACAGGCACAGCGAGAACGCATCAGCCTGCCACGCGATTTATTGTGATGTTTCATCAGTTTTATTGATTCAACTTATAAACGGGCAAGAACGGGAAAAAAAAATTACAAAAGTTACTTAGAGTAATATTCACTTAAGCGTTCTAAGAAATTTCGCCCAAAATTTCGGAAACGTTTGCAAGTTCTATACTACCAAAGTTAAAAAATAGCCTCATTTCAGTGTATTTTTTAAACTTTTCTGGTATGCAAATTAATCGGGCGAAGAACTATAATTTTATTGTGTTTTACTACAAATTAACATACTTCTCAGATGGCACCAAAAAGTTTACATCGGTTGCATATTTTGTCTACAATTCAGTTTCTTTGGTAAAAATTTGCACATTTATGCACGACTTCGAAAATGGTTCAACTTTGAGAGGCTGTAGAGCCAACAATTTATACCTGATCAAAAAATCCTTTTACATTCTAAGTCCTTGGGGAATTCTTCCGCCCTAAACGGGCCACTGTACGTCGTTGCTGCTGCGATCGAATAGGGAGTAGCGTGACCTGCAATTAATTTTGTCGCGTGGCAGTAAACGAGGATCTGCGAAAGCTGCAGACGCGTATGTAAAGAAAATCGAGAGCCACGACGCCAAAAGAAAATCAAATGTCAAGTGCAGAGACAATGCGACGACGACCAAGTGAGGAAAAAATAGAGACAAAAGGATAAAAAGGAAAGAACATAAAACAAAAACAAGCCGATCAGTCGAGCGGGCGCGACAGTAGGATACCCTGTGCAGGTCTTGAATTAAAAGTATTTTCGGAGAAGTATTTTAATTATAGTGGAATTGCACTGTAAATAGTCTGGCAACACCCCATGTTTCTCTCTCTTACACACAGCTGCTATCTTATTGCGCGCCAAATCACTTGTTTTTGAAATTTTAGGCAATGTTTATATATATGGGTTTTGGTAATTCAGAAAATTTAAGTTATTGAAATACTATGATAGAAACGTGAATTTGTCAACCATACGTGCTAGCAATCGCAAATATAAATTAATATAATAATAGTAATTATTCAGTTTGTCAGAGCTGGACAACTTTTAAACTAATGTAGGACAGTATTGGACAATTGGCCAATTATGATGAAATAATGGCAATAAAACAAATTCCTTAATATCTCCTTTATTAATTAGTCGATCGCTATGAAATTCTGTCAATTTAAGCTGTGTTATCTCAACGAAGATGAGTGTAAACAGTAGCAAATATTAATTTTACATTCCCGAAAGAAAGACAAAGCGAGCGATAGGGCAAAGAAGTTTGTCATATGCGCTGTCGCTCTTGCCAACAACTATGAAATAATGTTAATAATAGAAATTCTTAAATATCTCCTTTATTTGTGGGTCGATCGCTATGAAACTTGCAGCAAATTGCTTAGCGTGGTTATTCTGTTAATTTAAGCTGTGTTATCTTAACAAACATGCGTGTGAACAATCGCTAATATTAATTTACATAACAATGTATAGTTCTGAGTGTGGCCGATGGATGGCGCCACATTCCACATGACACAATGCACCACACAGCGGCCGTGGAAAACATCAGATTATCATATGCTTTCTTGTTTGCGCAAATGGAATTTTTATATGCTCTCTCGCTTTGGCCAAAAAATGGAATTAAAACAAATTCCCTAATATCTCCCTTATTTATGGGTCGATCGCGATGAAATTTGCAGCAGCGTGAGTTGTACTTCAACTATCAGTCATGTTAGGATGAATTATCTTCGAATTTGAGGTTTTCTTCTATTTGCGTGGGCGGGGGGTGAGATATCGAAAATTGAAAATAAACTTGATCTGCGTATGGTATTCAGGGACCTACATTCCAAATTTTAAGTCTCTAGCTCTTATAGTTGCTGAGATCCACGCGTTCATACAGACGGACGGACAGACGGACAGACAGACGAACAGGTGTCAATCGACTCGGCTATTGATACTGATCAAGAATATATATACTTTATAGGGTCGGAGATGCTTCCTTCTGCCTGTTACATACATTCACATAAATTCATTATACCACTTTTGCCCATTTTCAATGGGCACAGGGTATAAGAAACGACGGTTTCGGCGGTAGAGCCCATAATGAAAAAAATTCGTTTTTTTTATAAAAATGTTTTTTTATGAACAATTTTTCATCTCTGCGATGATATTGTATCCAATTGGAATAATGGTATATATTCAACTATTTAGGTGCATTGTATCACAGTCTACTTGGCAACCATCACGACATTTAACAAAAGCTATGCTGATTAGTATTTTTTAATATAAAAATGAAAAATGTTTTTGAAAGTTCGAGATGTATTTCAGATCTTTATTGATGCTCCAAGCAAAGAAAAGCACAGCGGACAACAACGAGGAAGACCTCTGAAGTCCATGGAGAGCTGTCCCACATACACAAGAAAAAGGAAACTGCAGGATGTGGCAGAAACATTCGGAACATTCCTCTCGGAAGCGCAAGCCATGAAGTATAGGAAGGACCAGGAAAGACTTAGATCGGACCGTCACGCTTGACCGTCCCGATCGACTCAAAAGGATAAAAGAGAGTATACCAACTCCGAACAGCACGGATTTATGGATTTATGACTTTCAAAGGAGAAGTATGGAAATCTGCGATCCGCTTTAAAAGGTCACAAGGCCCACGTTCTTTCAAGTTATACCAAAATAACATCGGCAAAGAAGCAGGCCGTTTCAACAAATAAAGAAGTCACGAATGAATCGAAGCAAGTGAAGTTACAGGACGTAACGGATCATACTGTCAGCCGACTTCTTCAAGCCATACCGGAGAATAAGGTGAAGCGGTTACCAGATAATCTTACTCTCATGAGCAAGTGAGGTTGCGATGGATCATCCGGCCAGAGTATCTGTAAACAGAAACTCGTATCGTCGACTGGAGAAACAATTTCACTGCATGCGAGAGTTAGAATTCATTCTAAAACTAGCATGCACACCTCCGCGCGATGGAGAACCATTTGATGAGGACATGGAAGAAAAGAGGAACAAATGGAAACAAATTATACAGGATATGTTCTATGTTGAGACTGGACTCAAATTGAACACTCCAAAGTATGGATATAGGAACAGCAATGACGGAAACACATCTCGAATACTTTTTACAAACTTCGAAGTTTCTGCTCGGGTTACTGGTGTCGATGTTGAAATAATCAGAAGGCTGCAGAAGGTAATATTAAATATTCTGAACTACAAGGAGTGGGGTAATGGTGCAAAATGTAAGCATTATGCAATGAAAACTGCTGCATTATTAAATGAATAAGTAAAAGGAGTATTAACTCCCACAGTTCATAAAATTTTGGCACACGGAGGTTATCTCGTCGAATACCAATGTCTGCCAATCGGGAAATTATCAGAAGAAGCCCAGGAATCTAAAAGCAAGGGATACAAGAAATATAGGTACTCGAATACTGGCAAGGTGACACGGAAGAGGCAAACTTACGACCTTTTTAATAAGTTATCAGTTTCTTTAGATCCACTTATATCAACAAAAAGTTTTGTGAGAAGTCGCAATGAACTGCAAGAGTTTTATACTAAAGAAATGGTATATTTAATTTACATAGGTTACGAGCTTTGATTTATTCTACAATTATTATATCAACAAATTTAAAATTAGCATATTGATAAATTAAATTATAAATAAATATTAAATAATCAGTTAATGATATTACAGATGTATAATTTGAGGTTTTATATTTTCGTATAAGAAATTGAAAATACAAATCGCAACTATAACACCAACTTTAAATTTTACCCGAGTGTTTATCGTATAATTTAAATCACTCATAATAGTTAATTATTTATTTATTTATTGTCAGACATAAAAAGCAGTCAACACTACAATGTGAACATAAATTAAAATAAAGTTAATATTTAACAATTTTAGCTTAAAATAAAAATTTTTAAAAATATATTTAATTTGAATAATTTAATATAATTTAATTTAATTTAATTTAATTGAAATCTGGGGGTATATAACAAGAAAAAATTTGCTCCAACATTTATTGCAAGGATTGGGGAAAACCCAGAAAAACCCAATTAAACCAAGAAATTAGTAAGGTTAGTTGGTTAAGTGTGTAAGTAAAGAGACCTTTATAGTGTGGATAGAGCACTCAGAACTGATCATACTATACAATCTATTATAATCAGCACACAAGATACGGAAAGGTTCATGCAAGGCCCAAGTGGTAGTACAATACTGTAAAATCAAAGGCGTAAAGTTGCGAATTATTCTGGAAGGTACGTTTAAAGATATTCCATTTAATAGCTTAGCTGAGTCAATTTAACCCAAAAGTAATTTATGGATAAAAATAGCTCGAAGCATAATTCTGCGGTTAGTAAGAGATGGCAGATTGAGTAATAGTAATCTACTAGAGTACGATGGCAATTGATTACCAGGGTTCCAAACCAAGCCTCGAAGAGCAAAGATTAAAAATTGTTTTTGCACAGATTCTAATCTAGCACGGTGCGATTCATATTGCGGCGACCACACGCAAGAACAATACTCAAGAATAAGACGGACAAGAGATGTATATAAATGTTTAGTTATGTCAGGATCATCAAATTCCTTAGACCATCGCTTAATGAACCCGAGAACTCCCATAGCTTTATTGGCAGTTATTGCAATATGTTTATCAAATTTCAGTCCATGATCTAGGGTTATCCTCAGATCATTAACTGAACTGTCCGTATCATTCAAACATTCAAGAGTAATGCCATTAAGCGAATACTATGATGTTTAACGCGGAAGCCTATAGAATGACATAGATTTACACTTTGAACTATTAATATTCAATAAGTTAGCCTCACACCATAAAGCAAAAGTATCTAAATCAGCATGCAAAAGGCTAGAAGACTGAGAGTCGCTAAACGATAAACAAAGCTTGACGTCATCAGCATACATTAGTGCAGAGCAATGGGAAAAGACAGAAGGAAGATCATTAAAGAACAGCGTAAAAAGTAATGGGCCTAGGTGACTACCTTGCGGTACTCCGGAAGTAACATTAAAAGCTTTTGAAATGCAGTTATTAAACATAACACTTTATTTTCTATTACTTAAGTAATTAGAAATCCAAAGTAGAAGATTATTCGGGAAACCGAGAAGATCGAGCTTATGAAGTAATAGTGAATGATTTACAGAATCAAAGGCTTTAATAAAATCAGTGTAAATGACGTCAGTTTGCATCTTTTTCTTAAGCCCTTCAATTACAAACGAAGTGAACTCTAGTCGGTTAGTGGTAGTGCATCTATATTTCACGAACTCGGGCTGCGTAGGTGAAATAATAGAACAACATAAATGTTGGAGATGCGAATTAATTATCCTCTCGAAAAACTTAGGAATGGCAGACAACTTGGAAATACCCCTATTATTCTGAACATCGAACTTGAAGACATAGCTGAAGAAAATTAATTAAACAAGAACATTAATTGAATACTTTTATTGTTATTAATTTATATAAACATAAAATAAACCAAATATATAATATAAAAGTTTAAATAAAATAACATTTTGTTTTTTACGAGAATTTACGCAATATATATATATATTGGAAACATGACATCCATCAAATATGTTCTCTATGTATATATGTATTTAAAACATTAATTTATATATAATTCTGTATATAGTATCACAAACTTACACATAAATTACAAAAAAGCAAGCGGAACAGTTGGGACCCCGACCGTATTATACCCTGTGGGTCTACAGGAACCCACTCAAATTCACTCCAGATGAAATTCTCTAGTAATTAGTTTTTTTTAATTTGTGGGCGAAGGGGGCGTGGCATCGTAATAAAATTTTCTGGACAAATCGACCTCAAGATACTCATCGTCTGTGCTAAATCTCAAGTCTCTAGCTACAAAACTGCTTTTGTTATGAGGTTTTTGAGCTACAAAACTGCTTGCTTTATGAGCTTTTACTTAATTTGTGGGCGAAAGGAGCGTGGCATCGCAATACAAAATTTATGGACACATGGACCACAAAATAATCATCATGTGTCCCAAATCTGAATTCTCTAACTGTAATATTGCTCTTGTTATAAGCTTTTCCGTTTTGTGGGCGAGGGGGGCGTGGCATCGTGATAAAATTTTCTGCACACATCGACCCCAAGATACTTATCATGTTTGGTAAATGTGAAGTTTTTAGCTGTAATATTGCTCTTGTTTTGATGTTTTTGAGCTACAAAACTGTTTGCCTTATGAGCTTTTCATTAATTTGTGGACGAAGGGGGCGTGGCATCGCGATAAAATTTTCTGGACACATTGACCCCAAGAATCTTATCATATGTGCCAAATCTCAAGTCTCTAACTGTAATATTGCTCTTGTTATAAGTTTTTCCGTTTTGTAGGCAAGGGGGCGTGGCATCGTGATTAAATTTTCTGGACACATTGACCACAAAATATTTATCATATGTGCCAAATCTCAAGTCTCTAGCTACAAAACTGCCCTTGTTATGATGTTTTTGAGCTACAAAACTGCTTGCTTTATAAGCTTTTACTTAATTTGTGGACAAAGAGGCCGTGGCATCCAAAAAAAAAGATAAACTTGATCTGCCTGCAAAAATTACCAGTATTGGGACACCAAGTTCAAACTTCGAGCTCTTACCATCTCTGAGATCCTTTCGTTCATACGGACGGACCGACAGACCGACGGACATGGCTATATCGACTCGGCTATTGATGCTGATCAAGAATATATATACTTTATTGGGTCGGCCATGCTTCCTTCTGCCCGTTACATACTTTTAACAAGCTTAATATACCCCCACAGGATATAAAAAAAACATACGATGAATGTAGTGTTTCACGAAAATCATCTTATAAACACAAAATCCAACTTTCAGCGTCTGCTGACAATTTGTCTTGCATCCGATTTTTAAGATCTTATGAGTGTAAGATTCAAAGCTACGGGAATTCTCTATTGAATGATTTTTAAATAAAAACTTTGTGAACAAGGTAGATACTTGAGAGTATTAATTATTTATTCATATCAGGCATATTTAATCTACTACTGAGTAATACTATACTAATACTATTAATAGGCAAACCATACATTCATGAGTAGAATCTGCAGTGGGATTTCCAACTCTTATCATTCAGATACAGCTGCTGTTCGTGTTAGGGATCAGTTCTTGCGACTACCGCGACGCCGCATGGAAGCTGTACATTTGGGGCAATACCACTTGCCCTTAGGGGGCTGTGTGATGCCCACGCACTGATAATGAAACCATTCATATGGACAGGCTTCATTGTCGCAGGCAACCATGTCACCATAGGATACTTGATTACATGTGCAGTAGCGGGGCTCATTCGGATCATATGACCACTCTCCTTCGTTGGTTTGCTCTGCAACCAAACCGTTCTCACTATTAGCCCCTGAATCTAGTGAAGTGCTAGGCAGTCCAATTACCGCCGCCGTCACACTGTTCACCTTCGGCAAGGCAACGGGAGCAGCAACACCAGCGGTGGACGTTACTGCTGCGGTTACATGATTGGTTGTTAATTGATTAACTTGGGGATTGACAGCCAGAGAGCCATGGCTGATATTAGCACGTTGCAACGGTGCGGAGGACGCATTCGACATTTCCATGGAGTCAACGGTCATTGATGATGACGACGAGGTTATGGAATTACCTGATGAGGAGCCGCTCAGCGATTGCACAGCAATTCCACCGGGTATAGAAATGCTGGCAGTTAGTTTCCTTGAAATACACACAATAAGAATTTCATCATTAAATTATTGATTGCAAGGTTAACTTAAGATCTACATACTTTTTATGCTTTTTCTCTTGTTGGGGCTGATGGTGATGTTGTTGCTGATGATGATTTATGCTGCTTACCAGTGTTCCACTTGCTGGCTGCATACTGCTGTTATGCGCTGCTGCTGCCGACCAGAACTCTGTACTGTTGGCTACGGGTGCGCCGTGTATTGCCTCATAACTAGCCTTTAAGCTGGCCGTACGTCGTCCCTGTGGCATTTGTTGAGTGGCTACTATGGCTTGGCTCGCAGCGGCTGCAATGGCGCTCGAGACAGCAGCGCCCCTGCTCAACTGATGCATATTGTAGCTAACCATGGTATTTCCATGGTTGCCAGCAACTACTGTACCTGTACATGCGATTGCCCCTACGCCAATCTTATTGCTTGAAATAGCTGATGCAGCTGCATTATTGGTGTTGGTACTAAGTGCGCTATGGGTTGTGATATTCGTGGATAACTGTCGGACTACGTGCCCACTGACTGAGGGTGAGACGGCACTACAGCTGCCAACGGGCAAAGTCACATGTGTAACGATGCTGTTCACGTGGTTGACCATGACAGCATTAACAATGGTGCCGCCAACATTGTTGGTATTGCCGGCTACTGGCAGCGATTGAATTATATTTGCACGTTTCTCCTGCACCGGCACAGTGCATATCGTTTCGCGACGTTTCTCCAACTTGCGATGTCGCTGATGACCACTAACTGAGCTATTGTTGCCAGACACGTTATTAAGCGCGGAACTAGTAACAAGTAGGCTGCCACCATTGCTTCCTGTGCTTGAAATAATTCCGGCGGCGCTGTTGATGACACCGCAAATTAAGCTGTTGTTTTTAACAGAGGTTACATTGTAGTATCGATTCTCCTTTTGGTTGATGCTTAACAGTAGTGCTGTTGCTGTGGAATTGGTATCATCAAGCTCGAGCGAGCGCTTCTCTAGAATTTCGGTGATACCGTTGTTGTCTGCCTCCAGTTCACATTTGAACTTAAACAGCTCGCTATCTAGTCGTCGCAGATAACGCTCAACGAGCTCATGTATTTGTGTGGCAATAGCTACTTTTTCGTCGGCATCCTCCATTACTTTAATATATTCGCCCCGCAGACTAAGAAATTCTGTGTCCATCAACTCATGTTGCAGCTCGCCACGTTTGCACTGTTGAAAGAACAGTCGCGACTTTTTGTCTAGTGAGTCCATATTGTCTGCGAGAAACACAATGGGTTACAACATATAATACTGTTCGCACTCCTTTACTTACTTTGCACCGCAAGATCCAATTCACGCATTTCTGTGAAACGGTCACGCAACTCCTGCGGCAAATGCTCAATCACTGCATCAAAATGACAAATTAGTGTTACACTTGATTATTGCTCAATCTGCACGGTTGGTTACTTACTTTCGAGATAGTCTTCTAAATACAACATGCTGACGTTTTTATTTAGTCTGGGAGTTAAATGAACAAGTTTAGTTGTCGGGACCGATTCGATTTTAAATCGATTTTATTTATAATTTATGAAAATCGATTTTCTTAACTCGTTCTGTGAAAGGCATACTTATGTCACTAAGTAAATAACCTATAGAGAACGCATTTCATACGTTGCCACTGTACAGCCGAAACTGCCAGCGACACGGACACCTTCGAAATTCCGAAAAATGCGAGAGAGACACTCGACAGAGACACTCGCTTTTTCGGAATCATTTGACGAGGCCGAATTAGTCGGCAGCAAGAGCTCGTAGAGGCCACGCCGCGACGCTTGCTGTGCGATATGAGCATTTATGTGTATGTGCATATATGTGTGCAATGTTTGCATATGTATGCCTGTTCTTTATGCTTTGCTTTTGTTTTCAGCTATTACTTTTACAGGGCAAGCCAGCTGAGTTTTGTTTTGATGGTGGGTGATAAGATTTTGTATTTATTTTATATAAATGCATTAACCTTTATTTAAATGCAAATGCATAGTTAATTAAACATGCGTGACTATTAAATTATTTATTAATTACAAAATATTAATTAAAGCAATTAATTACCTCAACTTAATTAGATGAGAAAACTAATACTTAAATAAATTAATAATTAAATACATAATCTATTGATGTTTTATAATAAATAATTATAAATAATATATAAATATATACATCCATTCAAAAATATATTATTTTTGATATCATAATCTGTTTATCATTTTAATTTGCCCTAAAACAATATCAAATCAAGGTCACTGGAAATTGGACCTAATGCAAATATGTCTCCGCACTACGACACACCCCGTACTTCTTAAGCCGAATTGCCCACAATATTATCTATTAAATATACCATTTTTTTTAAATTAAGCTAAGGTTATAGATCAAACAAATTAAATGATTTGTTTTATCCATCAAAAGTATTTATTAAACTTTTAAGATAAATAATTTAAAACTTAACCGTTAATGGGTATAAAAAGATCCACCCAAATTCCAAAACTAGCATCGACAGCGAAACAAAGCACTGTTGCCAAAGATCTATGTCACTGGAATCGAATAACAACCAACTCAGCCAAATATTTTGTTTTCGGCGGTCGCCAATGCGTGTGCATAAAATTTTCTAAATAGATAAAGGATGATTATAAAACAAATGCATAGCTTTGTTTTATCAATTAAAAATATTTAATTCACCTTAGACACTCAGTTTTAAAACCTTAACATGTATAGGGTATCGAAAACTTCAGTCATAATGCAAACAAGATCAGCAAGAAAAGTACGCATGCACAAACATATGCATACACATATTTAAGGATACACACATACAATCAGATCAGCCAGCAGTACGACTATATCTGTCTATAAAAGTATACATGCAGACCTCAAAAACTCACACGTAGTGAAGTTTGTTGGGCTGCAGGTAACTAGCTATATATACACGCAATATTGGATATAGAGATCGGCTAAGCCGATCACAATGTGTTATATATCATTCGAAAGGTAATTTCTGTGGATTTCATATGACATAATACTTTCTCCGATCAATCAGATATTTTTTCGAGATATAGCCGTTTGCATATCTTTGTCAAACTTTGCACGTCTGAATGTGTAGCTTCGGTTTGGGCATAAAGCCCCAATTTAGATGCAGAGTTGGTAAAATTGAATACGCGTCGAACGATACTTCGTTCACCCAAATCGGACTATCCATTCCCAAGATATTGGAATTTTAAAATTTTGATGACGTCATCGAGCTGAGATGGAAATCTTGTGTGTTGGTTTGTCTGGACCAATCTTTGAGATATCGGAATGAAACTTGTTGAGTGTGTTACTTGCAAAAATCTTAAAAACTTTTGTTCTAGAACTTCTTTGAAAAACCGCTAATTTGGCGGGAAAAAGTTAGAATAGTTGAAAATTCAATTGAAAACAGCGGCCAAACCATAGACCCTATGAACATTTTTTTTACATCACTCAAAAGGCTATCAAAATAGCTTTAATATAAGTCTAAACTAACTCTGTAAGATTATTACATGATGTAAAAATAACATGATTAATTTTTTTTCTTCTTTTTTTTTGGTTTTGCAAAAAATTGAGTCCTTAATTTTGTATTTTTGATTAATTATTCTTAAGCAAGGAGAAATTGCGCAAATTTTAACATATAACACTTGTAGGACAAAATTCGGGTTACCAAAATATAGCGTTTTCAGTTTGGAGACGTAAAAAAATCTGTCGAGATATCAGCTGTTAAATTGCAGCTGGTGGGGCCGTTAGTGCTTAATGTGAACAAAATTTAACGTTAAATTATGCCAATGTCAACTACGGATCGATTGGTACCTCAATAATCCAAATCCGATAACTCGTTTAAAAGTTATTATAATATTAAGTCGTCTGTTACACTATCAAAATTTTATGCACATTTTAGTGTGCTTGCATATTTATGCAATTAATAAGAAAATGGCGCCTACGATTTTAGTATATTTTCAATATTGAAATTATGCAACTTTTGGTATATAGGTCATATCTGGGATAATTCGTTTTGGCAATATATTACATTTTTAATCTACACATATTTTCCTTTGTAAGTTTTAAGAAAAAAAGCAACGGTGAGACATGTAAGAACTATCACGGCCTTGTCAACATAATTGCAATTTAGAACACTCCACAAAGTAGCGTCGTTGGCAAATGAGATGAACTTCCAATTTAAGCGCTTCAAGTTTTTTTTTTAATTTTATAATATTTTTAGCAATTTAAATTGTTTTTATACCCTGTGGGGGTATATTAAGTTTGTTAAAAGTATGTAACGGGCAGAAGGAAGCATGGCCGACCCCATATAGTATATATATTCTTGATCAGCATCAATAGCCGAGTCGATATAGCCATGTCCGTCGGTCCGTCGGTCTGTCGGTCCGTCCGTATGAACGAAAGGATCTCAAAAATGGTAAGAGCTAGAAGCTTGAACTTGGTGTCCCAGCACTGGTAATTTTTGCAGGCAGATCAAGTTTATCTTTTTTTTTGGATGTCACGCCCTCTTTGCCCACAAATTAAGTAAAAGTAAAATCATAAAACAAGCAGTTTTGTAGCTCAAAACCCTCATAACAAGAGCAATATAACAGCTAAAGACTTCACATTTAGCACACATGATAAATATGTTGTGGTCAATGTGTCCAGAAAATGTTATCACGATGCCACGCCCCCCTCGCCTACAGAACGGAAAAGCTTATAACAAGAGCAATATTACAGTTAGAGACTTCAGATTTGGGACACATGATGAAAATTTTGTGGTCGATGTGTCCAGAAAATTCTATCGCGATGCCACGCCCCCTTCACCCACAAATAAAGTAAACCCTTATAAAGCAAGCAGTTTTGTCACTCAAAAACCTCATAACAAAAGCAGTCTTGTAGCTGGACACTTGAGATTTGGCACACATGATGAATATTTTGTGGTTGATGTGTCCAAAAAAATGTATCACGATGCCACGCCCCCTTCACCCACAAATTAAGTAAAAGCTCAGAAAGCAAGAAGTTTTGTCACTCAAAAACCTCGTAACAAAAGCAGTCTTGTAAGTGGAGACTTGAGATTTGGCACACATGATGAATATTTTGCGATTGATGTGTCCAGAAAATTGTATCACGATGCCACGCTCCCTTCGCCCACAAAAATTAAAAAACCAATTACTAGAGAATTTCATTTGGAGTGAATTTGAGCGGGTTCCTGTAGACCCACAGGGTATATTACGGTCGGGGTCCCGACTGTTCGCCTTGTTTTTTTTTTAATTAATTGCAATTGATTCATCATATCACATATATGATATAATTCCTTTTTCCTCCTTAGTTTAACAACAGACATTAAAATTCTACAAATGTTTGTACATATATAACCATTTATAGGAGATAATTAATTTTTGCAAACTGTCAATGGCAGTTTAATGATTTGGGGCTCCGAATTTAAGAAGGATCAAAATTAGCCAACTGACTAAAAATAGGAATTCCAAAAACTTCTGATATCCCCCCAAATAAAACCTCTACACGAGGTAAAAGTCTAGTGACGAAAGCATATTCACGCTCCAAAATTACTGATATGAAATTGTGTGACGAACAATATTCATTTCAATAATATAAAAAAATGGTTTGGCATTCGGCACTGCGCAGAAAGGTTTTTTCTGCCAAACTATTTTTTTATATTATTAAAATGAATATTGTTCGTCACAAAAATTGATATCAGTAATTTTGGGGCGTGAATATGCTTTCGTCACTAGACTTTTACATCGTGTAGATCTCTATATTTACGCAATAGACGAAATGATTGCCAGCGCTTGTGCATTACCTTCCGCAACTGAGTACCATTCTTTTTCCAAAATGCTGCTGTAAAAATCTACTATAGAATATATTACATTTATTTTAACTTATTTTATTTTAATATATCAAACCTAGTAAATACAAATATATATACATGCATATAAACTCAACAATAATAAGCCAATTTTAATATTATTTAATCAAACAAATTTAAAGAAAAATAATGATAACAATATATTATATGTATATGTACATACTTAAAGGTATGCACACATAATCTATTATTAATTTTACTTTAAGAATAAAATAAGTTAATATAAATGTAATATATTCTATGGCTGGCAAAAATCCTCTAACTGAACCCTCCACGAGGGTGCCGGCTGGGCAATGGACTCTGCACTATCCCGATCGATCGGGTTATGCATAGTCACTTGCTCGACCGAGGTATTGTGGAGTCTAGCTGAGGCGGCGTTCAGGAACTCTCAGTCGGTTAGGAAACTAATCGATTGAGTGTACTGAACGCTACCATGGTTCAGAGGTGCCTGGCGGATAGGCCTAAAACGCTATGGGGTGGTTCCCAAGAATAAAATTAACCAACCCCCCCCCCCCTGGATGGAAGTTAAGGACGCAACTCGGGCTGGGATGTCAGCCCAAACGTCGGTGGAAGTAGTGACTGCTACCACCGGCGGGCACGGTGAGGAGCAATCCTCTCTGCGTGTCGCCAGCGGTCACTCTGCAGCGGCCGAAAGTCTGCTTCGACGGCAGGAAGGCGTCGATCTGGAGCCAGTGGTCACCAAATCGGAATTCCTGTTCACAGGCCCGACCATAACGGACCACGAGCTAGCGCTTGCGCTTGCTCGTATGCCGTTGGAGGACGAGCCACAGAACAGGAGGCACGATGAGGTGACTAAAGCTGACACGGTCGCGCCGGAAAGCAACGTCGAAATGGAGGACCTCCGACGCAAACAGCGCTCAGGGTACAAGGCCTCACTCAAGTTCCTTAGGGGACTTGAAGGCCGCAATCCAGAGTCGCTGAACGCGAAGGAGAGGAAGCTGAAGAAAAAGCAGGAGTACAACGTGAGACGGTACGAGAAGCTTACCGAGTCTGGTAACACTCAAAACCTCTCGCACAGTACAGTAGTGCAGTCAGCGGAACCGGTGAAGAAGACTTCTCAGCAGGTGACTGAGGCTGTTTCGAAAAGGGAGGCAATACCTTCCAACTCGAAGCCAGCAGCATCGCCTACAGGGAAGTCCAACTCCCGGAAAGACCCCTCCAAAGCTGCGCCGACCACACCCCCCAAAAAGGGGAGAACGGAAGGCAAAAAGAGCAGCAAAACCTCTGTCACTAAGCGGCAGAGGTCGGACGACTCGGCAAAAGCTTCAGAGAGCAAGCGGATGTGTAAAGAAGGAATTTTGGCCAGCTTAAGCTCGAAGCCAGAGCTTCAGGTGGCCATTATCGACATAAGCGACCCGGAAGGGAAACTCACTGCTGGTAATTGGCTCACCTTAGAGAAGTCCATTAACCAGGCCCTACATGATGCCATGTTCCGACCAGAGAATCCGTTCCTGGCCGAGTTCGATGGTATCAAGTGGTATAAGGGCGCTAAGGCAGTGGCTTGTGCCAACGAGGAATCCTTGCGGTTTCTCAAAGACACAATCCAAAGCTTTGGTGAACTTTGGCCTGGTGCGAAGATTGACGTCGTTCCCACGGATCTCGTCCCTGAGCGAACGATCATTAAGGTTTGGATCCCACCTCCGATAATGGAGGATCGAACCATCCTTAACATGATCAAGCGCCAGAACGAGGACTGCGTCACCGGGGACTGGACGATCAAGAGAGGACTGGCCCGCGACAAGGGAAACGGCAAGGATCTCTGGATCAGCATTGGTGCAGAGTCCAGGAGCCAAATCCTGAAGAAGCAAGGCCAGTTGAAGCTGGGTCTAGGATGCATCAGAGCGTACATCCCTGGACCAGACGGAAAGGATGCTAGGTCAGCAGGAAAATCTTAGGGTGGTGCAGATCAATCTGCACCATTCTGGGGTTCCCTCGGTTGACCTACTACGGTTCATGGACAGGGAGAGGGTAGACGTGGCTCTCATCCAGGAACCCTGGATCGTGAGTGAGAGGGTCTGTGGATTGGGTTCTCGCGGATACCATCTCCTTGTCCCACGGACCGTGGGTAAGTCTAGAACCTGTATCGTGGTAAGAGCTGGACTTAATGTTCTTTTCTCCCCTTGTTACAGCAGCGAAGACCTCACGGTGGTACTATGCGAAAGGAAGAACGGGCGTAACCTATACCTGGCATCCGCATATTTACCATACGAGGAACAGGACCCGCCATCGGAAAACATCAGGGCCCTTGTTCAGCACGCGCAGAAGGAGGGCATTGATGTGATACTGGGCTGTGATGCTAACGCTCACCACACGGCGTGGGGAAGTACAGGCATCAACAAGAGAGGGGAGTCGTTGTTCGAATTCGTTCTGTTCACAAATCTTATTGTTTGTAACAGGGGCAACCACCCCACGTTCCGCAATAAGAACCGTGCAGAGGTTATCGACTTAACCCTAGCGACTAACAACGACTCCCTGACAATAGATAACTGGCACGTATCCACGGAGTGCTCTTTCTCTGATCACTATAGAATAGTGTTTGAGATTAAGTGGCCTCGTGCGGAAAAAACGCCATTCAGAAACCCGAGGCGAACGGACTGGGGTAAGTTTGTTAAGAATGTCAGGGAGTCTCTACCGTCACACCCAGTGGGACATATGAGACACCCTGGCACTCTGGAGAAATCGACCCGGACCATAACCGAGGCGCTCTGTAAAGCCTTTCTTGTATCCTGCCCCATTAGCCGACCTCCAAAGTCCAATCGCAACGCGTGGTGGACACAGGAGCTAGGTCAAGTCAGGAAGGAGACAAGGAGGCTATACAACAAGGCTAAGGCGAGAAATTGTCAGGATGATTGGGGCACCTATCAGCTGAGTTTCACCTTTAAAAGTCTCTGTAGGAAGGCTAAAAGAGACTCATGGGCTGCTTTCTGCGAGGATCTTAGCAGTACCACGGAAGCGTCCAGACTTCGAAGGCCACTGGCTAAGGACCCTGCTAAACCAGGTCTCCTATGCGACCTGGACGGCAATTTCTCGAGAAACAGTCATGAGTCTTTGGAACTTCTCATGAACACCCACTTCCCGGGTTGCTTGGAAGCGGATGACGGGGGCGGGATCACCGCCTCCACTATCAGTGAAGAGCCTGAGGAGGGGGTGTACGTGGAAAGTGGAGCCGTTATAGAGGAAATTATCAATGAAGAGAAGATAATCTGGGCTATCAAGTCATTTCAACCCTACAAATCTGCAGGACCGGATGGCGTTAGACCGGCTATGTTGCAAGCTGCGTGTCATGACCTCTTGCCATGGTTATTGAGAATCTTCAGAGGATGCCTCTCTATAGGATACATCCCACGTATCTGGAGAGAAGTGAGAGTGGCATTCATTCCCAAAGCAGGAATGATAAACCACTGCTCAGCGAAGGACTATAGACCAATTAGTCTATCATCGTTTTTATTAAAAACGCTAGAACGACTTCTGGATCTATATCTAAGAACGAAGCTGACTCCAAGTGTATTTAGCAGCTCTCAACATGCCTATCTCAAGGGTAGATCCGTTGAGACAGCACTACATGAGGTAGTCAGTAATATTGAAAACACATTGCATAGAAAGGAGTTTGCGCTGATGGCATTCCTCGATATAGAAGGAGCCTTCAACAATGTCAGGATCGAGTCGATAACGGCAGCACTTGCCAAAATTGGCTCACACCCGATGATCAATCAGTGGCTCAGCAAAATGCTCAGCTGCAGAGTGATCAACTCCCAACTTTGCACTTCAAAAATTAGAAAGTTGGCCACGAGGGGGACACCTCAAGGAGGAGTCATATCTCCTCTATTGTGGAATCTCGTTCTCAACGACCTTCTTCTAAAACTGAAAAATAGAGTATGCAGAGTAACGGCCTACGCTGATGACCTGACTTTACTGGTGACTGGCAAGTTCTTGCCAACAATCAGTGAACTGATGGAAAATTCACTCGGCTTTACTCTAAGGTGGGCAGAGCAAAATGGTCTTGGGGCAAACCCACAAAAGACCGAGCTGGTTCTGTTTACAAGAAAGTACAAGATACCGAGCTTTAGACTTCCTACACTAGGAGGGATACAGCTTAGACTGGCAAAGGAGGCAAAGTACCTAGGAGTAATTCTTGACTCGAAACTCTCTTGGAAGAGAAACTCGGAGGAGAGGATGAAAAAGGCACTGCAAGCCTTCTTTGAGTGTAAGAAGACTTTTGGGAAAAGATGGGGGCTACGACCGAATATTATCCACTGGTTTTATACGGCTGTTGTCAGACCCATACTTACTTATGGAGCATTGGTATGGTGGGAAACGGCATGCACCAAATCTCACCTAAATAATCTTCAAAAAGTGCAAAGACTAGCTTGCTTGGGTGTAACGGGATGTATACGTTCCACTCCTCAAGCAGCACTAGACGTCATATTAGACCTGGAACCAATAGACATCTTCCTGAAGTACGCGGCAGCCAGGAGTGCGGTCAGGCTTAGAGCTCTGAACCTCCTCAAGCCAAGTACGGTAGGTCACAGCGCCATTCTACGCTCAATAGAAGGCTATGCTGGGCCACATAAGGAGGACTATTGCGTTCCTGAAAACAAGTGGGAGGACAGGTTCAACACTGTGTTCCCATCACGGACCGATTGGCAGCAAGAAACCCCGCTATGTGGGAACGAGCTGTCAATCTACACGGACGGTTCGAAAACGGATGAAGGCACTGGAGCAGGCGTGTACTCCGCACACCCTGCTGCGAACCTTTCATACCGTCTTCCGGACTGGTGCAGTGTTTTCCAGGCGGAGATCTACGCTGTCTGGCAGTCGACCAAACTGATATCCACCTTGGAGGAACCTATAAGGAACATATCTATTTACGTCGACAGTCAGGCAGCCCTTAAGGCTCTGTCCTCAAACACCACCAAGAGCAAACTCATTCGAAACACAGTCACAGCGCTGAACCGCTGCCACCATTCAATCAGACTTGTCTGGGTACCTGGGCACTCCGGTGTACTAGGAAACGAGAGGGCTGACGAATGTGCAAGGCAAGGATCAGCGCTACCGGCAGGTAGTGCGGTGACTGATGTACAAAGACCTCTTCAGCACGTTCTCTCCGAACTAGCAAGAACGGCGAGGGCTGCGGCAGAGGAGCAGTGGAAAATGGCTCAGGGATGCAACATATCCAAAGCACTCTGGCCAGACCGCAACCCAAAGCGATCATCTGAACTCCTACACTTTAGCAAGAACAGTATAAGGGTGTTGATAGGAGTCTTGACGGGTCACTGTCCCATTGGCCGAATGGCATTAAGGTATGGTGTACCATCACAAGACTTCTGTCGTAGCTGCGGGAATGTAGAGGAGGAGGAGAGCATCCAACACCTTCTGTGTGACTGCCCTGCACTTCTTAGAAGGAGAATCCAAACGGGACCAACTAGGGTTTCCGGAAACAGGATAACCCAAACTCCCTTTCCCACTCCCTTCAACCCTCCAACAATCCTTTACTAATCCTACAGGTAACGGGCATCACAATGGGCCGAATGGCCGCCGGGTGATCTCAGCATTCTGTTGAGCGGTCTGAAAAACCTAACCTAACCTAAATATATTCTATAGTAGATTTTGGAAAAAGAATAGTACTCAGTTGCGGTAGGGTAAAGCTTCGCTGTCGATCCTAGTTTTGGTATTTGGGTGGATCTTTTTATACCCATTAACGGTTAAGTTTTAAATTATTTATTTTAAAAGTTAAGTAAATACTTTTGATGGATAAAATAAATCATTTAATTTGTTTGATCTATAACCTTAGTTTAATTAAAAAAATTAATGGTATATTTAATAGATAATATTGTGGGTAATTCGACTTAAGAAGTACGGGGTGTGTCGTAGTGCGGAGACATATTTGCATTAGGTCCAATTGCCAGTGACCTTGATTTGGTTTTATTTTAGGGCAAATTAAAATGATAAACAGATTATGATATCAAAAATACTATATTTTTAAATGGATGTATATATTTATATATTATTAATAATTATTTATTATAAAACATCAATAAATTATGTATTTAATTATTAAGTTAATTAAGTATTAATTTTATCATTTCATTAAGTTCTAGTATTTAATTGCTTTAATTAATATTTTTGTAATTAATAAATAATAATAATTATATATAATTTAATAGTCACGCATGTACTAACTATGCATTTCTATATAAATATATATAAATGCATTTAAATAAATTAAATACAAATTCTTATCACCCCTTATCACCCACCATCAAAACAATACTCAGCTGGCTTGCCCTGTAAACGAAAAGCTGAAAACAAAAGCAAAGCATAAAGAACATGCATATATACATATGCCAACAACGCATACACATCTGCACACTTACATGAATACTCATGGCACACAGCAAGCGTCACGGCGTTCTCCGCTCTCGCTGTGCTGTGGCCTTTACGAGCTCTTGCTGCCGACTAATTAGGCCTCGTCAAATGATTCCGAAAATGAGAGGGTCTCTGTCGAGTGTTTGTCGCATTTTTCGGAAGTGTCCGTGTCGCTGGCCGCTTCGGCTGTACAGTGGCAATGTATGAAAGGGGTTCTCTAAAGGTTAATTACTTAGTGTTAGTAGTTCAGCAGTGCTGCCACTTTACCAATTTAGTTGCTAAATCTGTCAATTTTTATAAAAATTTACAATTTATTTTTAAAAATGCTTTTAGCCACAAATCTAGCAATTTTGAGTTTTTCTTTTGCAAACACGTAAAATATGCAAAGATAATAGTGCTCAGCTTTGACCACCGAGCTTGAACCACCCTGTAGGCCTATCACACTGTGTGACCATTTCAAAGCTAATGTAGCCATCTATTACCGGCTTCTTAAATTTGGGAAATATATCAATTGGTTCAAAAGATATGATTTTTGCAACGCTAGCCGCCCCCAACGCGCCACAACAAATAAGTTTCCTTGCATTCGAAAGTCAACAAAATCGGAGGAACAGGAAGTGGCACTATGCCTACACATTGCCAAAAACACGGCGATTGCGACAAGTTTTCATCTGTCAATGTTGTGTGTTGAGCAGTTTTCAGCTGCTGTAAATTTTTATGGTAGCCTCTGGATATCGAAATATCGATAGGCATTCAGCTGTTGCCAGCGCCACCTGGCGCAAACTAGCGACAACAAGCGGCAACAGCTGGACCAATCAGAGGCTACCGAAACCAATCAAGAGGGCAAAGAGATTATCCGGAGAGGCCTAACGGATCGGGAGGAAGAAGACAGAGGAGAGAAAAAGACGGTTAGGGTTGACGGTGAAGGTTAGTCGAGTTTCACGTGGAGTGCAGGCACGTGCGGTTGTTGCCAGGAGAGGTTTTCCGAGCGGTCGAGTGTGTGGAGTGCTAGTTAACACCAGAGCCAGTGACCAGCAGCAGCTGCGGTCAGCACCCGTGCCAGCGGCACAACAGCAGCGCCCAGCATCTGAGTCAGCGCCAGCATAAGCAGGAGGCAGCAGCAGCATCGGCCAGCAGGCAGTTTAGCAGCAGCGGCCATCACACGTGCCAGCGGCAGCAACAGCAGCACCAACGAAAGTAGCAGCCAACCTCAGCACCGGCGGCCAGCAGCAGAGCCAGTGCAACAGCAGCGGGCGGCAGCAGTAGCGTCGGTGGCAGCACCAGCGACGCATTAACGCAGCAGCAGCACCAACGTCAGCAGCGAGATGCAGCTTCAGCACCAGCGACAGCAGCAGCGGCAGCACCAGCGAAGCACTAGCACAGCAGCAGCGGCAGCAGTAGCAGTAGCGTTGACGGCATCACCAGCGAAGCAATAGCGCAGCAGCAGCGGCAGCACCAGCGTCAGCAGCACGACGCAGCATCAGCCAGCAGGCAGCTTCAGCACCGCAGCGAACGGACCCGATAGCATTACCAGCTCCGATGTCCTGGAAATCATATCACGTGAGAGACAAAAGTAGCGGTAGTAGAGTCATTACCTTAGCATTTCTAGTGTTGTATTTATATATATATATACCTTGTGCTCATTAAAAATGGGCTAAAAAGGGTATAATGAATTTGTGTGAATGTATGTAACAGGCAGAAGAAGGCATCTCCGACCATATAAAGTATATACATTCTGAATCAGTATCAATAGCCGAGTCGAATGACACCTGTCCGTCTGTATGAACGCGTAGATCTTAGCAACTATAAGAGCTAGAGATTTCAAATTTGGATGAATACTGCAACAACGCCCGATTTCCGCAGTTAAATAATAAGTCACACGTACGGTCTCGAATACACTCTTTTATTAGTACCGGCATTGCCGGCGTTACCAGGTCAACTAACTAATTTACATTAATGCCTTAATCTATTTCTTGTGAGAGAGCGCGTCACTCTCATCTCTGCCGTCGCTCTTCGCTGCCGATACGGATCTCCACACCGCTTCTTTTTTTTCCAGACGGAACTTCAGGTTGTCGTTCGGGTCAGGGAGGTCCTTTGATGCCGGAGTTTCCTGTGGCGTCAGAGTTTCGGCAACCGACTGTAACGAAATAGCTGGGGAAGATATCTCAACATCGGGGCTCACCGAATTAGACGACTTCGATGAGTCTGCGCCGATGATCTTTTTCAAGTGGCTTACATTCCTGGTGTACGACTTACCACCACCAGAATTTTGAAAAACATTTCCCTCTCGGTTAGTTACTTCATATGTGGTCGTATCGAATGTTGGCGTCAGCTTATGCGGGAATACTACCTTTTTTAGGAGAACTTTGTCACCCACTTTTATATCGATCACTCCCGCTTTCCTAGCGTTGTCTGCTAACTGTTTCCCTTTCTCTTTCTTCCAGACGTCCCTGTCTTTCTCTTCTGAGTCAACCGTTTCGCCAACGAGATCCTGTATGCCAGGAATTTTGTCCCTTATCACTCTGTTGAACATTAGCTCTGTTGGTGGTGCGCCCGTGGTCCCATGTGGAGTGACGTTATACATTAATACAAATTTTTGAATCTCTTTCTTGTAATTGTTGTCATTGGCATGAGCTATCTTTAGGCGTTTCACCAGAGATCTGTTCATATTTTCGACTTCGCCGTTGGCCTGGGGCCAGTATGGGGGTGTAGGCATTAACCGAATGCCGCTGCTTTCACAAAAACTTTTAAACTCGACGCTGACAAATTGCCTACCATTATCAGTCGTTAATGTTTCCGGGAATCCCAATCTGGAAAAGATCTCTTCCATTTCCTCAATAATGGTTTTCGATGATATCGACTTGATGAGTTTAAACTCCACATATCGTGAGTAATAGTCGATTAGTACGAGTACATTCTCACCATTTGGTAAAGGGCCCAAAAGATCGGTCGCTAAGCATCTCCAGGGTCCATTCGGGAACGGATGCCTTTCCATTGGGGCCGGATTTGATGGCATTGATACCAAAAGGCAGTCGCGGCACTCCATAACATACTGTTCTGCGTCTTTGTCTATACACGGCCACCAAACTTTGGAACGAACCCTCCGTTTCATGGCGCTCATCCCGGGATGCCCTTCATGAGCGAGTTCAAGTACTGGTTCACGTAACTTCTGCGGAATTACTAGTCTTGTGCCCCGCAATAGAATATCTCCCACAAAAGAGAGATCCAAACGAAATGGATGGTACGGGCTAGACATATTTGAGTTCCATGAATCCTGGCCAAGGCATGTCATCACATCCATTATTTCCTCATCCTGGGTGCTCATCTCCGTGACCTTCGATATGGAGAGCGATTTAGGAACTGAGGTTGACACCACGCGAAATATGTGTTCCTCACCAGCCCAGTCATAAGGGTCTGTATCGGTTACTTCGCAAAGTCTTGATAGTGAGTCGGCAACATTTTCTTTTCCTGCCTTATATACTACGCGGAACCGGTAAGATTGTAATCGCAACAACCACCTTTCAATCCTGTCCGGAGGTCGCGAAGTTGGTTTAAAGATCGTCTCAAGTGGCTTGTGGTCAGTTATAAGGTCAAACTGTAATCCCGCTAAATAATAATAAAATTTCTCCACAGCCCACACCAATGCCAGGCTTTCCTTTTCTGTTTGTGAGTATCTTTTTTCCACCGACGACAAACTCTTACTGGCAAACGATATTATGCGTGCAGTATTCGATTTATCAAATTGCACCAACACTGCTCCCAAGGCCACTGGGCTGGTATCTGCGATCAAACACGTTTTATCCTGCAGGTTAAAGTATGACAGCATTGGAACTGTGGAAATCTTAGCTTTGAGATTTTGAAATGCTTCTTCCTGTGGTTTGCCTCAACAGAACGTTTCATGGCTTTTCAGTAATTTCCTCAAAGGCTCTGTATTATCCGCCAGATCAGATACAAATTTCCCAATGTATGTGACTAAACCGAGAAAGCTGCGTACCTCTTCTTTATTTTTGGGCGCTCTAAATGTTGTAATCACCTTCACTTTCTCGGGGTCAACTTCGATCCCCTTGTCCGAGAGGATGTGACCTAGAAATTTCAATTTCTGTACTCGAAATACGCATTTCTTCTCATTTAGTGCTACGTTATTGGCTCGAAATATTTCCTTAACCCTTGTGAGTGATTTGTCATGTTCCTCAATACTGCTGCCGAATATTATCACGTCATCAATGTAATTTAAAGCATTCTGACAAGGAGCCAACAGTTCCTCCATTAACCGTTGAAATATCTCTGGGGCTGAGTTCACGCCAAACATCAACCGCTTATATCGGAATAAACCGCGGTGCGTTATGAAGGTAGTAATTTCTCGGCTGGATTCGGTCAGCTCCAGCTGATGGTAAGCGTTTTTTAAATCGAGTCGCGAAAAATACTTGGCACCTTTCAGCTTGGTCATAAACGTTTCGAAAGTTGGCAACGGGTAGTTTTCTCGTTGTATTGCTTTGTTTGCGCGTCTCATGTCCAGATATACCCGGATATCCCCGTGTCGTCCTTAAACGCAATCACAACTGGCGATATCCAAGCGCTCGGGCCCAGTACTGGTTCGATAATATCCAAACTTAAGGCTTCCTCCAATTTATCGGTGACTTTGCTTTCCAACGCTGTTGGCACTCGCCTCATTGGTTGCTTCACTGGGACTATTGACTTGTCAATGGACAGCTTGACCGACACATCACGCCATTTGGGGAAAGGCTCGGCCTTTTCAACTCTATGTACGTCTAAGCCCAGTCTTAGAACGTTGAGTTTGATTGCTGTGTTACGTCCCAACAGCGATTGTCTACTATTTTCAATGACGTAAAAAGTAGCAATCACTTCAGGATCGCTTAGCACCGAAATCGGGGCTTCAAAAACTTGTAGCATTTTAAGCAGATGATCAGAAGCATATGCGCGAAACTGGTTGGCTGATTCTGCGCGCGAGTTAAACATTACTGCCCTTTTCTCGCACAATTGTCGCCAATCCGACTGGCTTATCAGATTGTACTTCGAGCCCGAATCAATTATCATAGTGACTGCATCGCCCCCTATTTTACATGGAAGCTCTTCTTCTCGTGATGATCCATATTCCACTCTGAATAATTCCGCGTCTTTTGGACTTTCCGGGTCATTTTTAGAACCACTAGATATGGACTTGATTGTAGAATGATCATGTTGTCGTCGCTTTCTATCTGGACCTTCCCATTTGTCATATGGCTTCCTTTTCCTTGTACGACATTTTCGATAAAAATGTCCAATCCTTTCGCATTTCCTGGCAGTCCATGCTATTCTCTTGGTGCCCTTTTTGGCCACATCTGTCACATTCGGAACTCGCGCTGCGCTGAACTATTTTGTTGATGCTATTTGCATTCGATTGCGGGATCATCGACTGTGTTTGTTTATTAACCTGTTCGTCGATACTACATGTTTTTATGACCTCCTCCAAAGTAAGTTCATTTTCCAATAGTTTCTTTATTAGCTCTAACGAAGCCCAGACATCGATGATTCTATCTTTTAGGCAGATATCCTCTATCTGTTCTTTGGTCTCTCCAAATGAACATTTAACTATTTGGCGGCGAAGCCTCATCAAAAACTCTGCGAAACATTCTCCATCTATTGGGGTCATCGACCGAAACAAATGCCTCTCAAAAGCCGAGTTGCGCTGTGCTCAAAAATACTCGTTCAATTTGGTAATAAGAGGTGTTAAGACATCATTTTTCTCCTCCTCGTCAAATAGAATTAATGCTCCCGGAATGCTGTACACTACAGCCTGGAGCTGCGGTCCGCCCAGGTGGCGAAGCTTGTTTCTTTTCTTGCATACGGATGTGATCTCCTCCGCGTCAATATATATATGAAACGCGCGCAACCACGCCTCCCACTCTGTTCGCCATAGCGCTTTATCCATTCCCTGGCACAGGAATGGTTTTAACTCGGTCATGTTTAGTTTAAACTGAAAGATAATTAAAATAAGATGGCCATTAGCAATTTCCTAGTTTTCGTTTGTTATTGAACGAACATCTCAAATTATGTTTCGCTTTTTTTTCTTTTTTTTTTAGTCGCATTCCCTTTGGAACCGACTCTCTTAATGCAACAGCCAGAATTTCATCAGCTAACGCTGCTCTTTTTCTTTGGATCGCATTCCCTTTGGAACCGACTCCCTTAATGCAGCAGCCGGAATTTAATCGGCTAACGCTGCTTAATCTCGTTTCATTTGGAACAGATTCTCTTAATGCGAAAATTACACATTGCGTTCGCTATTATTTCGATCTCGTTCTCTTAGGAACAGATTCTCTTAGTGCAGCCGCCGGAATTTAATCGGCTTGTGCTGTCCACCTTTTTCTTTTCTTACATTTTACTTTCCGCACCTCCTACATATGTGTGTATGTACCTACATATGCGAGTATAACGGCACTTTATTGTCGGCTTGAGAAACGGCGTGGCACGCGTTGGTTTTTTTTTCTTTCCAGGTTTTTCTTTCCTTCTTCTTTTTTCATCAATTTGGCCGGTAGTATTTATACAATACTTGGTAAATATTTAAAGTCCAGTTTTTCTCCTCGTCGCCAATGTAACAACGCACGATTTCCGCAGTTAAATAATAAGTCACACGTACGGTCTTGAATACACTCTTTTATTAGTACCGGCACTGCCGGCGTTACCAGGTCAACTAACATTGATACCAAAAGGCAGTCGCGGCACTCCTTAACATACTGTTCTGCGTCTTTGTCTATACACGGCCACCAAACTTTGGAACGAACCCTCCGTTTCATGGCGCTCATCCCGGGATGCCCTTCATGAGCGAGTTCAAGTACTGGTTCACGTAACTTCTGCGGAATTACTAGTCTTGTGCCCCGCAATAGAATATCTCCCACAAAAGAGAGATCCAAACGAAATAGATGGTACGGGCTAGACATATTTGAGTTCCATGAATCCTGGCCAAGGCATGTCATCACATCCATTATTTCCTCATCCTGGGTGCTCATCTCCGTGACCTTCGATATGGAGAGCGATTTAGGAACTGAGGTTGACACCACGCGAAATATGTGTTCCTCACCAGCCCAGTCATAAGGGTCTGTATCGGTTACTTCGCAAAGTCTTGATAGTGAGTCGGCAACATTTTCTTTTCCTGCCTTATATACTACGCGGAACCGGTAAGATTGTAATCGCAACAACCACCTTTCAATCCTGTCCGGAGGTCGCGAAGTTGGTTTAAAGATCGTCTCAAGTGGCTTGTGATCAGTTATAAGGTCAAACTGTAATCCCGCTAAATAATAATAAAATTTCTCCACAGCCCACACCAATGCCAGGCTTTCTTTTTCTGTTTGTGAGTATCTTTTTTCCACCGACGACAAACTCTTACTGGCAAACGATATTATGCGTGCAGTATTCGATTTATCAAATTGCACCAACACTGCTCCCAAGGCCACTGGGCTGGTATTTGCGATCAAACACGTTTTATCCTGCAGGTTAAAGTATGACAGCATTGGAACTGTGGAAATCTTAGCTTTGAGATTTTGAAATGCTTCTTCCTGTGGTTTGCCTCAACAGAACGTTTCATGGCTTTTCAGTAATTTCCTCAAAGGCTCTGTATTATCCGCCAGATCAGATACAAATTTCCCAATGTATGTGACTAAACCGAGAAAGCTGCGTACCTCTTCTTTATTTTTGGGCGCTCTAAATGTTGTAATCACCTTCACTTTCTCGGGGTCAACTTCGATCCCCTTGTCCGAGAGGATGTGACCTAGAAATTTCAATTTCTGTACTCGAAATACGCATTTCTTCTCATTTAGTGCTACGTTATTGGCTCGAAATATTTCCTTAACCCTTGTGAGTGATTTGTCATGTTCCTCAATACTGCTGCCGAATATTATCACGTCATCAATGTAATTTAAAGCATTCTGACAAGGAGCCAACAGTTCCTCCATTAACCGTTGAAATATCTCTGGGGCTGAGTTCACGCCAAACATCAACCGCTTATATCGGAATAAACCGCGGTGCGTTATGAAGGTAGTAATTTCTCGGCTGGATTCGGTCAGCTCCAGCTGATGGTAAGCGTTTTTTAAATCGAGTCGCGAAAAATACTTGGCACCTTTCAGCTTGGTCATAAACGTTTCGAAAGTTGGCAACGGGTAGTTTTCTCGTTGTATTGCTTTGTTTGCGCGTCTCATGTCCAGATATACCCGGATATCCCCGTGTCGTCCTTAAACGCAATCACAACTGGCGATATCCAAGCGCTCGGGCCCAGTACTGGTTCGATAATATCCAAACTTAAGGCTTCCTCCAATTTATCGGTGACTTTGCTTTCCAACGCTGTTGGCACTCGCCTCATTGGTTGCTTCACTGGGACTATTGACTTGTCAATGGACAGCTTGACCGACACATCACGCCATTTGGGGAAAGGCTCGGCCTTTTCAACTCTATGTACGTCTAAGCCCAGTCTTAGAACGTTGAGTTTGATTGCTGTGTTACGTCCCAACAGCGATTGTCTACTATTTTCAATGACGTAAAAAGTAGCAATCACTTCAGGATCGCTTAGCACCGAAATCGGGGCTTCAAAAACTTGTAGCATTTTAAGCAGATGATCAGAAGCATATGCGCGAAACTGGTTGGCTGATTCTGCGCGCGAGTTAAACATTACTGCCCTTTTCTCGCACAATTGTCGCCAATCCGACTGGCTTATCAGATTGTACTTCGAGCCCGAATCAATTATCATAGTGACTGCATCGCCCCCTATTTTACATGGAAGCTCTTCTTCTCGTGATGATCCATATTCCACTCTGAATAATTCCGCGTCTTTTGGACTTTCCGGGTCATTTTTAGAACCACTAGATATGGACTTGATTGTAGAATGATCATGTTGTCGTCGCTTTCTATCTGGACCTTCCCATTTGTCATATGGCTTCCTTTTCCTTGTACGACATTTTCGATAAAAATGTCCAATCCTTTCGCATTTCCTGGCAGTCCATGCTATTCTCTTGGTGCCCTTTTTGGCCACATCTGTCACATTCGGAACTCGCGCTGCGCTGAACTATTTTGTTGATGCTATTTGCATTCGATTGCGGGATCATCGACTGTGTTTGTTTATTAACCTGTTCGTCGATACTACATGTTTTTATGACCTCCTCCAAAGTAAGTTCATTTTCCAATAGTTTCTTTTTTAGCTCTAACGAAGCCCAGACATCGATGATTCTATCTTTTAGGCAGATATCCTCTATCTGTTCTTTGGTCTCTCCAAATGAACATTTAACTCATCAAAAACTCTGCGAAACATTCTCCATCTATTGGGGTCATCGACCGAAACAAATGCCTCTCAAAAGCCGAGTTGCGCTGTGCTGAAAAATACTCGTTCAATTTGGTAATAAGAGGTGTTAAGACATCATTTTTCTCCTCCTCGTCAAATAGAATTAATGCTCCCGGAATGCTGTACACTACAGCCTGGAGCTGCGGTCCGCCCAGGTGGCGAAGCTTGTTTCTTTTCTTGCATACGGATGTGATCTCCTCCGCGTCAATATATATATGAAACGCGCGCAACCACGCCTCCCACTCTGTTCGCCATAGCGCTTTATCCATTCCCTGGCACAGGAATGGTTTTAACTCGGTCATGTTTAGTTTAAACTGAAAGATAATTAAAATAAGATGGCCATTAGCAATTTCCTAGTTTTCGTTTGTTATTGAACGAACATCTCAAATTATGTTTCGCTTTTTTTTCTTTTTTTTTTAGTCGCATTCCCTTTGGAACCGACTCTCTTAATGCAACAGCCAGAATTTCATCAGCTAACGCTGCTCTTTTTCTTTGGATCGCATTCCCTTTGGAACCGACTCCCTTAATGCAGCAGCCGGAATTTAATCGGCTAACGCTGCTTAATCTCGTTTCATTTGGAACAGATTCTCTTAATGCGAAAATTACACATTGCGTTCGCTATTATTTCGATCTCGTTCTCTTAGGAACAGATTCTCTTAGTGCAGCCGCCGGAATTTAATCGGCTTGTGCTGTCCACCTTTTTCTTTTCTTACATTTTACTTTCCGCACCTCCTACATATGTGTGTATGTACCTACATATGCGAGTATAACGGCACTTTATTGTCGGCTTGAGAAACGGCGTGGCACGCGTTGGTTTTTTTTCTTTCCAGCTATTTCTTTCCTTCTTCTTTTTTCATCAATTTGGCCGGTAGTATTTATACAATACTTGGTAAATATTTAAAGTCCAGTTTTTCTCCTCGTCGCCAATGTAACAACGCACGATTTCCGCAGTTAAATAATAAGTCACACGTACGGTCTTGAATACACTCTTTTATTAGTACCGGCACTGCCGGCGTTACCAGGTCAACTAACATTGATACCAAAAGGCAGTCGCGGCACTCCTTAACATACTGTTCTGCGTCTTTGTCTATACACGGCCACCAAACTTTGGAACGAACCCTCCGTTTCATGGCGCTCATCCCGGGATGCCCTTCATGAGCGAGTTCAAGTACTGGTTCACGTAACTTCTGCGGAATTACTAGTCTTGTGCCCCGCAATAGAATATCTCCCACAAAAGAGAGATCCAAACGAAATGGATGGTACGGGCTAGACATATATGAGTTCCATGAATCCTGGCCAAGGCATGTCATCACATCCATTATTTCCTCATCCTGGGTGCTCATCTCCGTGACCTTCGATATGGAGAGCGATTTAGGAACTGAGGTTGACACCACGCGAAATATGTGTTCCTCACCAGCCCAGTCATAAGGGTCTGTATCGGTTACTTCGCAAAGTCTTGATAGTGAGTCGGCAACATTTTCTTTTCCTGCCTTATATACTACGCGGAACCGGTAAGATTGTAATCGCAACAACCACCTTTCAATCCTGTCCGGAGGTCGCGAAGTTGGTTTAAAGATCGTCTCAAGTGGCTTGTGATCAGTTATAAGGTCAAACTGTAATCCCGCTAAATAATAATAAAATTTCTCCACAGCCCACACCAATGCCAGGCTTTCTTTTTCTGTTTGTGAGTATCTTTTTTCCACCGACGACAAACTCTTACTGGCAAACGATATTATGCGTGCAGTATTCGATTTATCAAATTGCACCAACACTGCTCCCAAGGCCACTGGGCTGGTATTTGCGATCAAACACGTTTTATCCTGCAGGTTAAAGTATGACAGCATTGGAACTGTGGAAATCTTAGCTTTGAGATTTTGAAATGCTTCTTCCTGTGGTTTGCCTCAACAGAACGTTTCATGGCTTTTCAGTAATTTCCTCAAAGGCTCTGTATTATCCGCCAGATCAGATACAAATTTCCCAATGTATGTGACTAAACCGAGAAAGCTGCGTACCTCTTCTTTATTTTTGGGCGCTCTAAATGTTGTAATCACCTTCACTTTCTCGGGGTCAACTTCGATCCCCTTGTCCGAGAGGATGTGACCTAGAAATTTCAATTTCTGTACTCGAAATACGCATTTCTTCTCATTTAGTGCTACGTTATTGGCTCGAAATATTTCCTTAACCCTTGTGAGTGATTTGTCATGTTCCTCAATACTGCTGCCGAATATTATCACGTCATCAATGTAATTTAAAGCATTCTGACAAGGAGCCAACAGTTCCTCCATTAACCGTTGAAATATCTCTGGGGCTGAGTTCACGCCAAACATCAACCGCTTATATCGGAATAAACCGCGGTGCGTTATGAAGGTAGTAATTTCTCGGCTGGATTCGGTCAGCTCCAGCTGATGGTAAGCGTTTTTTAAATCGAGTCGCGAAAAATTCTTGGCACCTTTCAGCTTGGTCATAAACGTTTCGAAAGTTGGCAACGGGTAGTTTTCTCGTTGTATTGCTTTGCTTGCGCGTCTCATGTCCAGACATACCCGGATATCCCCGTGTCGTCCTTAAACGCAATCACAACTGGCGATATCCAAGCGCTCGGGCCCAGTACTGGTTCGATAATATCCAAACTTAAGGCTTCCTCCAATTTATCGGTGACTTTGCTTTCCAACGCTGTTGGCACTCGCCTCATTGGTTGCTTCACTGGGACTATTGACTTGTCAATGGACAGCTTGACCGACACATCACGCCATTTGGGGAAAGGCTCGGCCTTTTCAACTCTATGTACGTCTAAGCCCAGTCTTAGAACGTTGAGTTTGATTGCTGTGTTACGTCCCAACAGCGATTGTCTACTATTTTCAATGACGTAAAAAGTAGCAATCACTTCAGGATCGCTTAGCACCGAAATCGGGGCTTCAAAAACTTGTAGCATTTTAAGCAGATGATCAGAAGCATATGCGCGAAACTGGTTGGCTGATTCTGCGCGCGAGTTAAACATTACTGCCCTTTTCTCGCACAATTGTCGCCAATCCGACTGGCTTATCAGATTGTACTTCGAGCCCGAATCAATTATCATAGTGACTGCATCGCCCCCTATTTTACATGGAAGCTCTTCTTCTCGTGATGATCCATATTCCACTCTGAATAATTCCGCGTCTTTTGGACTTTCCGGGTCATTTTTAGAACCACTAGATATGGACTTGATTGTAGAATGATCATGTTGTCGTCGCTTTCTATCTGGACCTTCCCATTTGTCATATGGCTTCCTTTTCCTTGTACGACATTTTCGATAAAAATGTCCAATCCTTTCGCATTTCCTGGCAGTCCATGCTATTCTCTTGGTGCCCTTTTTGGCCACATCTGTCATATCGGAACTCGCGCTGCGCTGAACTATTTTGTTGATGCTATTTGCATTCGATTGCGGGATCATCGACTGTGTTTGTTTATTAACCTGTTCGTCGATACTACATGTTTTTATGACCTCCTCCAAAGTAAGTTCATTTTCCAATAGTTTCTTTTTTAGCTCTAACGAAGCCCAGACATCGATGATTCTATCTTTTAGGCAGATATCCTCTATCTGTTCTTTGGTCTCTCCAAATGAACATTTAACTATTTGGCGGCGAAGCCTCATCAAAAACTCTGCGAAACATTCTCCATCTATTGGGGTCATCGACCGAAACAAATGCCTCTCAAAAGCCGAGTTGCGCTGTGCTGAAAAATACTCGTTCAATTTGGTAATAAGAGGTGTTAAGACATCATTTTTCTCCTCCTCGTCAAATAGAATTAATGCTCCCGGAATGCTGTACACTACAGCCTGGAGCTGCGGTCCGCCCAGGTGGCGAAGCTTGTTTCTTTTCTTGCATACGGATGTGATCTCCTCCGCGTCAATATATATATGAAACGCGCGCAACCACGCCTCCCACTCTGTTCGCCATAGCGCTTTATCCATTCTCTGGCACAGGAATGGTTTTAACTCGGTCATGTTTAGTTTAAACTGAAAGATAATTAAAATAAGATGGCCATTAGCAATTTCCTAGTTTTCGTTTGTTATTGAACGAACATCTCAAATTATGTTTCGCTTTTTATTCTTTTTTTTTTAGTCGCATTCCCTTTGGAACCGACTCTCTTAATGCAACAGCCAGAATTTCATCAGCTAACGCTGCTCTTTTTCTTTGGATCGCATTCCCTTTGGAACCGACTCCCTTAATGCAGCAGCCGGAATTTAATCGGCTAACGCTGCTCGATCTCGTTTTCTTAGGAACAGATTCTCTTAGTGCAGCCGCCGGAATTTAATCGGCTTGTGCTGTCCACCTTTTTCTTTTCTTACATTTTACTTTCCGCACCTCCTACATATGTGTGTATGTACCTACATATGCGAGTATAACGGCACTTTATTGTCGGCTTGAGAAACGGCGTGGCACGCGTTGGTTTTTTTTTTTCCAGCTATTTCTTTCCTTCTTCTTTTTTCATCAATTTGGCCGGTAGTATTTATACAATACTTGGTAAATATTTCTGCAGTTAAATAATAAGTCACACGTACGGTCTTGAATACACTCTTTTATTAGTACCGGCACTGCCGGCGTTACCAGGTCAACTAACATTGATACCAAAAGGCAGTCGCGGCACTCCTTAACATACTGTTCTGCGTCTTTGTCTATACACGGCCACCAAACTTTGGAACGAACCCTCCGTTTCATGGCGCTCATCCCGGGATGCCCTTCATGAGCGAGTTCAAGTACTGGTTCACGTAACTTCTGCGGAATTACTAGTCTTGTGCCCCGCAATAGAATATCTCCCACAAAAGAGAGATCCAAACGAAATGGATGGTACGGGCTAGACATATTTGACATATCCATGAATCCTGGCCAAGGCATGTCATCACATCCATTATTCCCTCATCCTGGGTGCTCATCTCCGTGACCTTCGATATGGAGAGCGATTTAGGAACTGAGGTTGACACCACGCGAAATATGTGTTCCTCACCAGCCCAGTCATAAGGGTCTGTATCGGTTACTTCGCAAAGTCTTGATAGTGAGTCGGCAACATTTTCTTTTCCTGCCTTATATACTACGCGGAACCGGTAAGATTGTAATCGCAACAACCACCTTTCAATCCTGTCCGGAGGTCGCGAAGTTGGTTTAAAGATCGTCTCAAGTGGCTTGTGGTCAGTTATAAGGTCAAACTGTAATCCCGCTAAATAATAATAAAATTTCTCCACAGCCCACACCAATGCCAGGCTTTCTTTTTCTGTTTGTGAGTATCTTTTTTCCACCGACGACAAACTCTTACTGGCAAACGATATTATGCGTGCAGTATTCGATTTATCAAATTGCACCAACACTGCTCCCAAGGCCACTGGGCTGGTATCTGCGATCAAACACGTTTTATCCTGCAGGTTAAAGTATGACAGCATTGGAACTGTGGAAATCTTAGCTTTGAGATTTTGGAATGCTTCTTCCTGTGGTTTGCCTCAACAGAACGTTTCATGGCTTTTCAGTAATTTCCTCAAAGGCTCTGTATTATCCGCCAGATCAGATACAAATTTCCCAATGTATGTGACTAAACCAAGAAAGCTGCGTACCTCTTCTTTATTTTTGGGCGCTCTAAATGTTGTAATCACCTTCACTTTCTCGGGGTCAACTTCGATCCCCTTGTCCGAGAGGATGTGACCTAGAAATTTCAATTTCTGTACTCGAAATACGCATTTCTTCTCATTTAGTGCTACGTTATTGGCTCGAAATATTTCCTTAACCCTTGTGAGTGATTTGTCATGTTCCTCAATACTGCTGCCGAATATTATCACGTCATCAATGTAATTTAAAGCATTCTGACAAGGAGCCAACAGTTCCTCCATTAACCGTTGAAATATCTCTGGGGCTGAGTTCACGCCAAACATCAACCGCTTATATCGGAATAAACCGCGGTGCGTTATGAAGGTAGTAATTTCTCGGCTGGATTCGGTCAGCTCCAGCTGATGGTAAGCGTTTTTTAAATCGAGTCGCGAAAAATTCTTGGCACCTTTCAGCTTGGTCATAAACGTTTCGAAAGTTGGCAACGGGTAGTTTTCTCGTTGTATTGCTTTGCTTGCGCGTCTCATGTCCAGACATACCCGGATATCCCCGTGTCGTCCTTAAACGCAATCACAACTGGCGATATCCAAGCGCTCGGGCCCAGTACTGGTTCGATAATATCCAAACTTAAGGCTTCCTCCAATTTATCGGTGACTTTGCTTTCCAACGCTGTTGGCACTCGCCTCATTGGTTGCTTCACTGGGACTATTGACTTGTCAATGGACAGCTTGACCGACACATCACGCCATTTGGGGAAAGGCTCGGCCTTTTCAACTCTATGTACGTCTAAGCCCAGTCTTAGAACGTTGAGTTTGATTGCTGTGTTACGTCCCAACAGCGATTGTCTACTATTTTCAATGACGTAAAAAGTAGCAATCACTTCAGGATCGCTTAGCACCGAAATCGGGGCTTCAAAAACTTGTAGCATTTTAAGCAGATGATCAGAAGCATATGCGCGAAACTGGTTGGCTGATTCTGCGCGCGAGTTAAACATTACTGCCCTTTTCTCGCACAATTGTCGCCAATCCGACTGGCTTATCAGATTGTACTTCGAGCCCGAATCAATTATCATAGTGACTGCATCGCCCCCTATTTTACATGGAAGCTCTTCTTCTCGTGATGATCCATATTCCACTCTGAATAATTCCGCGTCTTTTGGACTTTCCGGGTCATTTTTAGAACCACTAGATATGGACTTGATTGTAGAATGATCATGTTGTCGTCGCTTTCTATCTGGACCTTCCCATTTGTCATATGGCTTCCTTTTCCTTGTACGACATTTTCGATAAAAATGTCCAATCCTTTCGCATTTCCTGGCAGTCCATGCTATTCTCTTGGTGCCCTTTTTGGCCACATCTGTCATATCGGAACTCGCGCTGCGCTGAACTATTTTGTTGATGCTATTTGCATTCGATTGCGGGATCATCGACTGTGTTTGTTTATTAACCTGTTCGTCGATACTACATGTTTTTATGACCTCCTCCAAAGTAAGTTCATTTTCCAATAGTTTCTTTTTTAGCTCTAACGAAGCCCAGACATCGATGATTCTATCTTTTAGGCAGATATCCTCTATCTGTTCTTTGGTCTCTCCAAATGAACATTTAACTATTTGGCGGCGAAGCCTCATCAAAAACTCTGCGAAACATTCTCCATCTATTGGGGTCATCGACCGAAACAAATGCCTCTCAAAAGCCGAGTTGCGCTGTGCTGAAAAATACTCGTTCAATTTGGTAATAAGAGGTGTTAAGACATCATTTTTCTCCTCCTCGTCAAATAGAATTAATGCTCCCGGAATGCTGTACACTACAGCCTGGAGCTGCGGTCCGCCCAGGTGGCGAAGCTTGTTTCTTTTCTTGCATACGGATGTGATCTCCTCCGCGTCAATATATATATGAAACGCGCGCAACCACGCCTCCCACTCTGTTCGCCATAGCGCTTTATCCATTCTCTGGCACAGGAATGGTTTTAACTCGGTCATGTTTAGTTTAAACTGAAAGATAATTAAAATAAGATGGCCATTAGCAATTTCCTAGTTTTCGTTTGTTATTGAACGAACATCTCAAATTATGTTTCGCTTTTTATTCTTTTTTTTTTAGTCGCATTCCCTTTGGAACCGACTCTCTTAATGCAACAGCCAGAATTTCATCAGCTAACGCTGCTCTTTTTCTTTGGATCGCATTCCCTTTGGAACCGACTCCCTTAATGCAGCAGCCGGAATTTAATCGGCTAACGCTGCTCGATCTCGTTTTCTTAGGAACAGATTCTCTTAGTGCAGCCGCCGGAATTTAATCGGCTTGTGCTGTCCACCTTTTTCTTTTCTTACATTTTACTTTCCGCACCTCCTACATATGTGTGTATGTACCTACATATGCGAGTATAACGGCACTTTATTGTCGGCTTGAGAAACGGCGTGGCACGCGTTGGTTTTTTTTTTTCCAGCTATTTCTTTCCTTCTTCTTTTTTCATCAATTTGGCCGGTAGTATTTATACAATACTTGGTAAATATTTCTGCAGTTAAATAATAAGTCACACGTACGGTCTTGAATACACTCTTTTATTAGTACCGGCACTGCCGGCGTTACCAGGTCAACTAACATTGATACCAAAAGGCAGTCGCGGCACTCCTTAACATACTGTTCTGCGTCTTTGTCTATACACGGCCACCAAACTTTGGAACGAACCCTCCGTTTCATGGCGCTCATCCCGGGATGCCCTTCATGAGCGAGTTCAAGTACTGGTTCACGTAACTTCTGCGGAATTACTAGTCTTGTGCCCCGCAATAGAATATCTCCCACAAAAGAGAGATCCAAACGAAATGGATGGTACGGGCTAGACATATTTGACATATCCATGAATCCTGGCCAAGGCATGTCATCACATCCATTATTCCCTCATCCTGGGTGCTCATCTCCGTGACCTTCGATATGGAGAGCGATTTAGGAACTGAGGTTGACACCACGCGAAATATGTGTTCCTCACCAGCCCAGTCATAAGGGTCTGTATCGGTTACTTCGCAAAGTCTTGATAGTGAGTCGGCAACATTTTCTTTTCCTGCCTTATATACTACGCGGAACCGGTAAGATTGTAATCGCAACAACCACCTTTCAATCCTGTCCGGAGGTCGCGAAGTTGGTTTAAAGATCGTCTCAAGTGGCTTGTGGTCAGTTATAAGGTCAAACTGTAATCCCGCTAAATAATAATAAAATTTCTCCACAGCCCACACCAATGCCAGGCTTTCTTTTTCTGTTTGTGAGTATCTTTTTTCCACCGACGACAAACTCTTACTGGCAAACGATATTATGCGTGCAGTATTCGATTTATCAAATTGCACCAACACTGCTCCCAAGGCCACTGGGCTGGTATCTGCGATCAAACACGTTTTATCCTGCAGGTTAAAGTATGACAGCATTGGAACTGTGGAAATCTTAGCTTTGAGATTTTGGAATGCTTCTTCCTGTGGTTTGCCTCAACAGAACGTTTCATGGCTTTTCAGTAATTTCCTCAAAGGCTCTGTATTATCCGCCAGATCAGATACAAATTTCCCAATGTATGTGACTAAACCAAGAAAGCTGCGTACCTCTTCTTTATTTTTGGGCGCTCTAAATGTTGTAATCACCTTCACTTTCTCGGGGTCAACTTCGATCCCCTTGTCCGAGAGGATGTGACCTAGAAATTTCAATTTCTGTACTCGAAATACGCATTTCTTCTCATTTAGTGCTACGTTATTGGCTCGAAATATTTCCTTAACCCTTGTGAGTGATTTGTCATGTTCCTCAATACTGCTGCCGAATATTATCACGTCATCAATGTAATTTAAAGCATTCTGACAAGGAGCCAACAGTTCCTCCATTAACCGTTGAAATATCTCTGGGGCTGAGATCACGCCAAACATCAACCGCTTATATCGGAATAAACCGCGGTGCGTTATGAAGGTAGTAATTTCTCGGCTGGATTCGGTCAGCTCCAGCTGATGGTAAGCGTTTTTTAAATCGAGTCGCGAAAAATACTTGGCACCTTTCAGCTTGGTCATAAACGTTTCGAAAGTTGGCAACGGGTAGTTTTCTCATTGTATTGCTTTGTTTGCGCGTCTCATGTCCAGACATACCCGGATATCCCCGTGTCGTCCTTAAACGCAATCACAACTGGCGATATCCAAGCGCTCGGGCCCAGTACTGGTTCGATAATATCCAAACTTAAGGCTTCCTCCAATTTATCGGTGACTTTGCTTTCCAACGCTGTTGGCACTCGCCTCATTGGTAGCTTCACTGGGACTATTGACTTGTCAATGGACAGCTTGACCGACACATCACGCCATTTGGGGAAAGGCTCGGCCTTTTCAACTCTATGTACGTCTAAGCCCAGTCTTAGAACGTTGAGTTTGATTGCTGTGTTACGTCCCAACAGCGATTGTCTACTATTTTCAATGACGTAAAAAGTAGCAATCACTTCAGGATCGCTTAGCACCGAAATCGGGGCTTCAAAAACTTGTAGCATTTTAAGCAGATGATCAGAAGCATATGCGCGAAACTGGTTGGCTGATTCTGCGCGCGAGTTAAACATTACTGCCCTTTTCTCGCACAATTGTCGCCAATCCGACTGGCTTATCAGATTGTTCTTCGAGCCCGAATCAATTATCATAGTGACTGCATCGCCCCCTATTTTACATGGAAGCTCTTCTTCTCGTGATGATCCATATTCCACTCTGAATAATTCCGCGTCTTTTGGACTTTCCGGGTCATTTTTAGAACCACTAGATATGGACTTGATTGTAGAATGATCATGTTGTCGTCGCTTTCTATCTGGACCTTCCCATTTGTCATATGGCTTCCTTTTCCTTGTACGACATTTTCGATAAAAATGTCCAATCCTTTCGCATTTCCTAGCAGTCCATGCTATTCTCTTGGTGCCCTTTTTGGCCACATCTGCCACATTCGGAACTCGCGCTGCGCTGAACTATTTTGTTGATGCTATTTGCATTCGATTGCGGGATCATCGACTGTGTTTGTTTATTAACCTGTTCGTCGATACTACATGTTTTTATGACCTCCTCCAAAGTAAGTTCATTTTCCAATAGTTTCTTTTTTAGCTCTAACGAAGCCCAGACATCGATGATTCTATCTTTTAGGCAGATATCCTCTATCTGTTCTTTGGTCTCTCCAAATGAACATTTAACTATTTGGCGGCGAAGCCTCATCAAAAACTCTGCGAAACATTCTCCATCTATTGGGGTCATCGACCGAAACAAATGCCTCTCAAAAGCCGAGTTGCGCTGTGCTGAAAAATACTCGTTCAATTTGGTAATAAGAGGTGTTAAGACATCATTTTTCTCCTCCTCGTCAAATAGAATTAATGCTCCCGGAATGCTGTACACTACAGCCTGGAGCTGCGGTCCGCCCAGGTGGCGAAGCTTGTTTCTTTTCTTGCATACGGATGTGATCTCCTCCGCGTCAATATATATATGAAACGCGCGCAACCACGCCTCCCACTCTGTTCGCCATAGCGCTTAATCCATTCCCTGGCACAGGAATGGTTATAACTCGGTCATGTTTAGTTTAAACTGAAAGATAATTAAAATAAGATGGCTATTAGCAATTTCCTAGTTTTCGTTTGTTATTGAACGAACATCTCAAATTATGTTTCGCTTTTTTTTCTTTTTTTTTAGTCGCATTCCCTTTGGAACCGACTCTCTTAATGCAACAGCCACAATTTAATCAGCTAACGCTGCTCTTTTTCTTTGGATCGCATTCGCTTTGGAACCGACTCCCTTAATGCAGCAGCCGGAATTTAATCGGCTAACGCTGCTTAATCTCGTTTCATTTGGAACAGATTCTCTTAATGCGAAAATTACACATTGCGTTCGCTATTATTTCGATCTCGTTCTCTTAGGAACAGATTCTCTTAGTGCAGCCGCCGGAATTTAATCGGCTTGTGCTGTCCACCTTTTTCTTTTCTTACATTTTACTTTCCGCACCTCCTACATATGTGTGTATGTACCTACATATGCGAGTATAACGGCACTTTATTGTCGGCTTGAGAAACGGCGTGGCACGCGTTAGTTTTTTTCTCTTTCCAGGTTTTTCTTTCCTTCTTCGTTTTTCATCAATTTGGCCGTTAGTATTTATACAATACTTGGTAAATATTTAAAGTCCAGTTTTTCTCTAAAGCACTATTTTTGACATGGTTTTTGAACTTCACATAATCTTTATCTTAAAGTCCAGGCTTGTCCAGGCAAACGGGTATATACACGTTATTCTGTGGATATTTCTGCAACAAGGATTAGGTGCCAGGAAGTGCCAGCTGACTTTTTATTTAATAAACAATTAACGCACACCGCCTTTAAACGGGTCAAAATTGCATTGCGGCGCATTCAAAATGGCACCGGGCTCGCATTTTTGAGCTACCTAAGGTACGGAATGGTCGTCATTTGAACGTGTTTGATTAACTTGTTGTTGTGCTACCTAAGTTGATAAGTAATAATAGGGATTAATGGTATATATTCAACTATTTAGGTGCATTGTATCACAGTCTACTTGGCAACCATCACGACATTTAACAAAAGCAGTGCTGATTAGTATTTTTATACTCTGTGCCCATTAAAAATGGGCAAAAAGGGTATAATGAATTTGTGTAAATGTATGTTTTAATATAAAAATGCAAAATGTTTTAGAAAATTCGAGATGTATTCCAGAACTTTATTAATCTGAGTTATGAGTACAGTAAACTCTGCAAAGGAAAATATGACTGAGGTCGACCAGATGAAAAACATAGTTAATAGAATAGAATTTACTACAGGCTTAAATCGTAATGGATTGTTGCGAAACGTTCGCAAGAAATTATTAACAATTGGCATGAAGATTGGCTGGATGCGGATTTCGAATCAAGCACACACAGTGGACAACAACGAGGTAGACCAGTGAAGTCCATGGGGAGCTGTTCCACATACACAAGAAAAAGGAAACTGCAGGATGTGGCAGAAACATTCGGAACATTCCTCTCGGAACCGCAAACCATGAAGTATAGGAAGGACCAGGAAAGATTTAGATCGGACCGTCACGCTTGACCGTCCCGATCGACTCAAAAGGATATAAGAGAGTATTCCAACTCCTTAAAGCACGGAACTCACCAAATTTACGCCCGAGGCGTATTTATTGGCTTTATTTATGGATTTATGACTTTCAAAGAAGATCCGCTTTAAAAGGTCACAAAGCCCACGTTCTTCCAAGTTATACCAAAATAACATCGGCAAAGAAGCAGGCCGTTCCAACAAATATGGAAGTCACGACTGATTCGATGCAAGTGAAGTTACAGGACGTAACGGATCATACTGTCAGCCGACTTATACAAGCTATACCGGAGGATGAGGTGAAGTGGTTACCAGATAATCTTACTCTCATAAGCAAGTGAGGTTGTGATGGAGAAACAATTTCGGACGCGAATGTGTTTATGGTTTCCATTGTTCCTTTAAGGCTTCGTGATGGGGACACGGATCACTGGAAGAATCCTCGTCCATCATCAGTCCAATTTTGGCACCCCATTAAAATCAAATATGGAAACGAGACTCTGGAACTAATTAAAACAACTGTTTCGGGTATTAATCAGGAAATTGCTGACATTCAGGAGCACAACGTTAGAACCATGGATGGGAGGACAATAACAATCCGTTATAAATGCTTTCTTATCATGATTGACGGAAAAGTGTTGAATGCAATGACCAACACCTCTTCAACTATGGCATGTGCAGTATATAGTAAGAATCAAAAAGCCTTTCAAAGCTTGAATGATTCTGTAGATGAGGTTCATAATTTGGAGTATGGAATCTCACCACTGCATGCGAGAATTAGAATTCATTCTAAAACTAGCATACACACTTCCGCGCGATGGAGAACAATTTGATGAGGACATGGAAGAAAAGGAAAAGAGGAACAAACGGAAACAAATCATAGAGGATATGTTTTGTGTTGAGACTGGACTCAAATTGGACACTCCAAAGTATGGATATAGGAACAGCAATGACGGAAACACATCTCGAACATTTCTTACAAACTTCAAAGTTTCTGCTCGGCTTACTGGTGTCGATGTTGAAATAATCAGAAGGCTGCAGAAGGTAATATTAAATATTCTGAAATGCAAGGAGAGGTTTAATGGTGCAAAATTTAAGCATTATGCAATGAAAACTGTTGCATTATTAAATGAAAAAGTAAAAGTAGTATTAACTCCCACAGTTTATAAAATTTTGGCACACGGAGGTGATCTTATCGAATACCAATGTCTGCCAATCGGGAAATTATCAGAAGAAGCCCAGGAATCTAAAAACAAGGATTACAAGAAATATAGGTACTCGAATACTTGCAAGGTGACACGGAAAGGACAAAATTAAGACCTTTTTAATAAGTTATCAGTTTCTTCAGATCCACTGATATCAACAAACAGATTTATGAGAAGTCGCAATGAACTGCAAGAGTTTTATACTAAAGATATGGTAGATTTAATTTACATAGGTTACGAACTTGATGGCATAGCTGAAGAAAATTATTTATTTATTTATTTATATAACTGTATGTTTATAGTTAAAACTAAAACTACAGGAGATGCAGCCATAGCTACTAGGGCTTTCGGCTGAGGATGTTTCTGCTTTACTTATCCTAGTTATATCAGTATTTACTAATAATTTGCGGGAAGTTATAACTACATATATGTGTATTTATTTACATATTTGTGGATTGCGTTTAATATATGTCTTAGTCTTATAACAAATTTGTTAGCTTAGCTTTTTTGAGAAAATCGTTGATTTTTAAAATGTTTTCTGTAGTTGGGTCGGATAGGAGTGATGTAAAGGAATGGTTTGGGATGTGCATTCTGAGTTGTCGGAATGCTGTGCTTTCATCCAGAATTTGATCGATTGAGATGGTTATGTTATTGCTGCAATATGGACAGTATGTGTCGCTATTCTGAAGGAATCTGTGTTTGTGTGTGATATTTGTGTGTCCGAGTCTGAGTCTGATGAAGTTTGTTATTTCTTTTCTAGCTAAAGTTTTTAAAGTAGGTGTGTTTAAGTATTGAACGATAACGAGGCTATTGTAATTGATGGATTGATACCAAATCGAGGTGTTAGAAAATAAGTTTTGGTTTTTGTTTGCTAGTGATTGTTTTATGTGCTTTTTTATGTCGATTCGATTTAGGTTTGGTATTGTTAAAAGAGGTGAAACTGTTGCTCTTTTGGCTGCTTCGTCTGCTAGTTCGTTCCCTTTTATACCGACGTGGCTTGGTACCCAAAGAATTTTGATCTTTGAGTGGTATTTTGTAAGTAGTTCGCGAATTTTGGTAGCATATAGTGTGTCGTTTATATTTTGAATAGATTCAATAGCAGAGAGAGAGTCAGAGCAAATACATGTTTTATGTGCATGGGTGATTGCTATTTCTGTAGCTTCAAGAAGAGCGATGATTTCTGCTGTGTAGATAGAGGAGTAATAGGGTAGTATGGCCAATTTGATTTCTTCGTGCTCAGTTGCTATTGCATAGCCTGGTACTTTTGCTTTAGTGATCCGTCTGTGTACATAAATTTGTAATCTCTAAGGGTATGTTTTATTTCGTTAAATAGTCGGTTATATATGTCGTTGTTGGTCTGTGATTTGGTATAGTGTTTAAGTTGTGTGTTAATTGAGTCTGTTTTAAGTTCCCATGGTGGAGTTGGTTGAGTTGCTTTTTTAACCGGCTTAAGGGTAATATTCAGGGTGGAGCAAATGTTAAAGACTCTGCTAATTGCAGTTTCTGTAAGGTCTGGTATTCTTGTTTTTTACAAAATTATTTATTATCTTTTTCAAAGGAGTGTTTTGTGATTGTGTGATTATATTAAACATATTTGCTTGTAGTTGTTTAGTCCTTGTTTCTATAGGGGTATGTTTGCTTCGAAGTATAGGTTATTTGTTGATGTTGAGTAAAATGCTCCCAGTGCGGTTCGGATGGCTGTATTAAGGGCTGTTCTTATCGGTATAGTGGATTTCGGTGCGTTTCCAAATATTGGGAGGCTAAAATCTATTTTTGATATGAATTTTCTGACTATTTGTATGAGTGTAAAGTCGTGGCAATTAAATTTTGTGTTTGATAGACATCTGATGATGTTTATTGATTTATTAAGGGATAGTAGGAGTCTTTTAATGTGTGGTGACCATTTGTATCTGGAGCTAACAGTTAGTCGAAGAATTTTAAGTTCTTTAACTTCATTTATCACTGTTTTGTTTGTCGAGACTTTGCAGGAGCAGTTAATTTTCCGGCATATATGTAGCTTACTTTTGGTGATAGCTGAAGAAAATTAATTAAACAAGAACATTAATTGAATACTTTTATTGTTATTAATTTATATAAATATAACATAAACCAAATATATAATATAAAAGTTTAATTGAAATAACATTTTGTTTTTGACGAGAATTTAAGCAATATATATATATTGGAAACATGACATCCATCAAATATGTTCTCTATGTATATATGTATTTAAAACATTAATTTATATATAATTCTGTATATAGTATCACAAATTTACACATAAATTACAAAAAAAAAACAAGCCGATCAGTCGAGCGGGCGCGACAGTAGGATACCCTGTGCAGGTCTTCAAAGAAAAGTATTTTCATAATAATGGGATTTAAATATATCGCTTGAAGTCGATTTTGCTTGCATCGAGAGTAGGTAGCTTGCGATAGTCTGGCAACACTGGACTGCGGCTGTTGATTGATTATGTTTAGCGCCACCGCAGACAAAGGCATATCAAACATACATTATATAGTCGGCGCGGCGCGGCGCAGCGACTGCGCTGCTACTGCACTGCATCTGCTGCGCTGCATAAATTTGATTCTGAATAACTTCTGAGTTCAATATCCGATCGTACTGAAATTGCACACATTAAGAGTAGGATACTTATTATGTGTCCCAAATCTCAAGTCTCTAGCTATAAAACTGCTCTTGTTATCAGCTTTTCCGAGATACGGGCGAAGGGGCGGGGCATCGCGATGAAATATTCAGGACACATAAAGCACAAGCTTTTTATCATGTGTGCCAAATCTCAAGTCTCTAGCTTAGACATTGCTTATGTTATGGTGATTTTTCTAATTTTAAAACCAACGGGACTTGATATCGAAAATTGAAAATAAACTGCGTATCTGCGTATGGTATTCAGGAACCTACATTCCAAATCTGAAGGCTCTAGCTCTTATAGTTGCTGAGATCCACGCGTTCATACAGACGGACAGACAGACGGACGGACAGACGGACAGGTGTAAATCGACTCGGCTATTGATAGTGATCAAGAATATATATACTTTATAGGGTCGGAGATGCTTCCTTCTGCCTGTTACATACATTCACACAATTCATTATAGGCTATAAAAACATACGATGAATGTAGTGTTTTACGAAAATCATCTTATAAACACAAAATCCAACTTTACGTCTGCTGACAATTTGTCTTGCATCCAGATCTTTAAGATCTTATGAGTGTAAGATTCAAAGCTACGGGAATTCTCTATTGAATGATTTTTAAATAAAAACTTTGTGAACAAGGTGGATACTTGAGAGTATTAATTATTTATTCATATCAGGCATGTTTTATCTACTACTGAGTAATACTATACTAATACTATTAATAGGCAAACCATACATTCATGAGTAGAGTCTGCAGTGGGATTTCCAACTCTTATCATTCAGATACAGCTGCAGTTCGTGTTACGCATCAGTTCTTGCGACTACCGCGACGCCGCATGGAAGATGTACATTTGGGGCAATACCACTTGCCCTTAGGGGGCTGTGTGATGCCAACGCACTGATAATGAAACCATTCATATGGACAGGCTTCATTGTCGCAGGCAACCATGTCACCATAGGATACTTGATTACATGTGCAGTAGCGGGGCTCGTTAGGATCATGTGACCATTCTCCTTCGTTGGTTTGCTCTACAACCAAACCGTTCTCACTTATGGTAAGATTAGCCCCCGAATTGAGTGAAGTGCTAGGCAGTCCAATTAACGCCGCCGTCACACTGTTAACCTTCTGCAAGGCAACGGGAGCAGCAACACCAGCGGTGGACGATACTGCTGCGGTTACATGATTGGTTGTTAATTGATTAACTTGGGGATTGACAGCCAGAGAGCCATGGCTGATATTAGCACGTTGCAACGGTGCGGAGGACGCATTCGACATTTCCATGGAGTCAACGCTCATTGATGATGACGACGAGTTTATGGAATTACCTGATGAGGAGCCGCCCAGCGATTGCACAGCAATCCCACCGGTTATAGAAATGCTGGCAGTAAGTTTCCTTGAAATACACACAATAAGAATTTCATCATAAAATTAATGATTGCAAGGTTAACTTAAGATCTACATACTTTTTATGCTTTTTCTCTTGTTGGGGCTGATGGTGATGTTGTTGCTGATGATGATTTGTGCTGCTTACCAGTGTTCCCCTTGCTGGCTGCATACTGCTGTTATGCGCTGCTGCTGCCGACCAGAACTCTGTACTGTTGGCTACGGGAGCGCCGTGTATTGCCTCATAACTAGCCTTTAAGCTGGCCGTACGTCGTCCCTGTGGCATTTGTTGAGTGGCTACTATGGCTTGGCTCGCAGCGGATGAAATGGCGCTCGAGACAGCAGCGCCCCTGCTCAACTGATGCATATTGTAGCTAAACATGGTATTTCCATGGTTGCCAGCAACTACTGTACCTGTACATGCGATTGCCCCTTCGCCAATCTTATTGCTTGAAATAGCTGATGCAGCTGCATTATTGGTGTTGTTACTAAGTGCGCTATGGGTTGTGATATTCGTGGATACCTGTCGGATTACGTGCCCACTGACTGTGGGGGAGACGGCACTACAGCTGCCAACGGGCAAAGTCACATGTGTAACGATGCTGTTCACGTGGTTGACCATGACAGCATTAACAATGGTGCCGCCAACATTGTTGGTATTGCCGGCTACTGGCAACGATTGAATTATATTTGCACGTTTCTCCTGCACCGGCACAGTGCATATCGTTTCGCGACGTTTCTCCAACTTGCGATGTCGCTGATGACCACTAACTGAGCTATTGTTGCCAGACACGTTATTAAGCGCGGAACTAGTAACAAGTAGGCTGCCACCATTACTTCCTGTGCTTGAAATAATTCCGGCGGCGCTGTTGATGACACCGCAAATTAAATTGCTGTTTTTAACAGAGGTTACATTGTGGTATCGATTCTCCTTTTGGTTGATGCTTAACAGTAGTGCTGTTGCTGTGGAATTGGTATCATCAAGCTCGAGCGAGCGCTTCTCTAGAATTTCGGTGATACCGTTGTTGTCTGCCTCCAGTTCACATTTGAACTTAAACAGCTCGCTATCTAGTCGTCGCAAATAACGCTCAACGAGCTCATGTATTTGTGTGGCAATAGCTACTTTTTCGACGGCATCCTCCATTACTTTAATATATTCGCTCCGAAGACTAAGAAATTCTATGTCCATCAACTCATGTTGCAGCTCGCCAAATTTGCACTGTTGAAAGAACAGTCGCGACTTTTTGTCTAGTGAGTCCATATTGTCTGCGAGAAACGCAATGGGTTACAACATATAATACTGTTCGCACTCCTTTACTTACTTTGCACCGCAAGATCCAATTCACGCATTTCTGTGAAACGGTCACGCAACTCCTGCGGCAAATGCTCAATCACTGCATCAAAATTACAAATTAGTGTTACACTTGATTATTGCTCAATCTGCACGGTTGGTTACTTACTTTCGAGATAGTCTTCTAAATACAACATGCTGACGTTTTTATTTAGTCTGGGAGTTAAATGAACAAGTTTAGTTGTCGGGACCGATTCGATTTTAAATCGATTTTATTTATAATTTATGAAAATCGATTTTCTTAACTCGTTCTGTGAAAGGCATACTTATGTCACTAAGTAAATAACCTATAGAGAACGCATTTCATACGTTGCTACTGTACAGCCGAAACTGCCAGCGACACGGACACCTTCGAAATTCCGAAAAATGCGAGAGAGACACTCGACAGAGACACTCGCTTTTTCGGAATCATTTGACGAGGCCGAATTAGTCGGCAGCAACAGCTCGTAGAGGCCACAGCAAAGCGAGTGCGGAGAACGCCGCGACGCTTGCTGTGCGATATGAGCATTTATGTGTATGTGCATATATGGGTGCAATGTTTGCATATGTATGCCTGTTCTTTATGCTTTGCTTTTGTTTTCAGCTATTACTTTTACAGGGCAAGCCAGCTGAGTTTTGTTTTGATGGTGGGTGATAAGATTTTGTATTTATTTTATATAAATGCATTTACCTTTATTTAAATGCAAATGCATAGTTAATTAAGCATGCGTGACTATTAAATTATTTATTAATTACAAAATATTAATTAAAGCAATTAATTACCTCAACTTAATTAGATGAGAAAACTAATACTTAAATAAATTAATAATTAAATACATAATCTATTGATGTTTTATAATAAATAATTATAAATAATATATAAATATATACATCCATTCAAAAATATATTATTTTTGATATCATAATCTGTTTATCATTTTAATTTGCCCTAAAACAAAATCAAATCAAGGTCACTGGAAATTGGACCTAATGCAAATATGTCTCCGCACTACGACACACCCCGTACTTCTTAAGCCGAATTGCCCACAATATTATTTATTAAATATACCATTTTTTTTAAATTAAGCTAAGGTTATAGATCAAACAAATTAAATGATTTGTTTTATCCATCAAAAGTATTTATTAAACTTTTAAGATAAATAATTTAAAACTTAACCGTTAATGGGTATAAAAAGATCCACCCAAATTCCAAAACTAGCATCGACAGCGAAACAAAGCACTGTTGCCAAAGATCTATGTCTCTGGAATCGAATAACAACCAACTCAGCCAAATATTTTGTTTTCGGCGGTCGCCAATGCGTGTGCATAAAATTTTCTAAATAGATAAAGGATGATTATAAAACAAATGCATAGCTTTGTTTTATCAATTAAAAATATTTAATTCACCTTAGACACTCAGTTTTAAAACCTTAACATGTATAGGGTATCGAAAACTTCAGTCATAATGTAAACAAGATCAGCAAGAAAAGTACGCATGCACAAACATATGCATACACATATTTAAGGATACACACATACAATCAGATCAGCCAGCAGTACGACTATATCTGTCTATAAAAGTATACATGTGTGTAAAGAGGATGGGTAGAATCACTGCGGACGGCAGTCCGCGCTAGTGACGAAAGCAGACCTCAAAAACTCACACGTAGTGAAGTTTGTTGGGCTGCAGGTAACTAGCTATATATACACGCAATATTGGATATAGAGATCGGCTAAGCCGATCACAATGTGTTATATATCATTCGAAAGGTAATTTCTGTGGATTTCATATGACATACTACTTTCTCCGATCAATCAGATATTTTTTCGAGATATAGCCGTTTGCATATCTTTGTCAAACTTTGCACGTCTGAATGTGGAGCTTCGGTTTGGGCATAAAGCCCCAATTTAGATGCAGAGTTGGTAAAATTGAATACGCGTCGAACGATACTTCGTTCACCCAAATCGGACTATCCATTCCCAAGATATTGGAATTTTAAAATTTTGATGTGTTGGTTTGTCTGGACCAATCTTTGAGATATCGGAATGAAACTTGTTGAGTGTGTTACTTGCAAAAATCTTAAAAACTTTTGTTCTAGAACTTCTTTGAAAAACCGCTAATTTGGCGGGAAAAAGTTAGAATAGTTGAAAATTCAATTGAAAACAGCGGCCAAACCATAGACCCTATGAACATTTTTTTTACATCACTCAAAAGGCTATCAAAATAGCTTTAATATAAGTCTAAACTAACTCTGTAAGATTATTACATGATGTAAAAATAACATGATTAATTTTTTTTCTTCTTTTTTTTGGTTTTGCAAAAAATTGAGTCCTTAATTTTGTATTTTTGATTATTTATTCTTAAGCAAAGAGACATTGCGCAAATTTTAACATATAACACTTGTAGGACAAAATTCTGGTTAACAAAATATAGCGTTCAGTTTGGAGACGTAAAAAAATCTGTCGAGATATCAGCTGTTAGATTGCAGCTGGTGGGACCGTTAGTGCTTAATGTGAACAAAATTTAACGTTAAATTATGCCAATGTCAACTACGGATCGATTGGTACCTCAATAATCCAAATCCGATAACTCGTTTAAAAGTTATTATAATATTATGTCGTCTGTTACACTATCAAAATTTTATGTACATTTTAGTGTGCTTGCATATTTATGCAATTAATAAGAAAACGGCGCCTACGTTTTTGGTCTATTTTCAATATTGAAATTATGCAACTTTTGGTATATAGGTCATATCTGGGAAAATTTCTTTTGGCAATATATTACATTTTTAATCTACACATATTTTCCTTTGTAAGTTTTAAGAAAAAAAGCAACGGTGAGACATGTAAGAACTATCACGGCCTTGTCAACATAGTTGCAATTTAGAACACTCCACAAAGAAGCGTCGTTGGCTCAGCGGTTGAAGTGTCTGACTCTAACGGGCAGGGTTGGAGGTTCAAATGAGATGAGCTTCCAATTAAGGGGTTTCAAGATTTTTTAAAATTTTATAATATTTGTAGCAATTTAAATTGTTATACCCTGTGCCCATTGAAAATGGGCAAAAGTGGTATAATGAATGTCTGAATGTATGTAACAGGCAGAAGGAAGCATCTCCGACCCTATAAAGTATATATATTCTTGATCAGTATCAATAGCCGAGTCGATTGACACCTGTCCGTCTGTCTGTCCGTCCGTCCGTCTGTATGAACGCGTGGATCTCAGCAACTAAACGAGCTAGAGACTTCAAATTTGGAATGTAGGTTCCTGAATACCATACGCAGATCAAGTTTATTTTCAATTTTCAATACCTCACCCCCCGCCCACACAAATAGAAGAATACCTCAAATTCCAAGAAAATTAAGCCTAACATGACTGATAGTTGAAGTATAACTCACGCTAAGCAATTTGCTGCAATTTTCATCGCGATCGACCCATAAATAAGGGAGATATTAAGGAATTTGTTTTAATTCCACTTTTTTGGCCAAAGCGAGAGAGCATATGAAAATTCCATTTGCGCAAAACGAGAAAGCTATGATAATCTGATGACTTGCGGTGTCGGCCGCTGTGTGGCGCCACATTGTGTCACTTGGCGCCATACATCGACCACACTCAGAACTATATTTTGCGGAATGCTACAGGCTAAGGTAAAATTAATATTAGCAATTGCTTACACGCATGTTTGTTAGGATAACACATGATGTAACAAAATATAACAATTTGCTACAAGTCTTATCGCGATTGACCCACAAATAAAGGATATATTAAGGAATTTATTTTATTGCCATTATTTCATACTGGTTGGCAAGAGCGAGACTACATATGACAATCTTCTTTGCACTATCGCTCACTTTGTCTTTCTTTCGGGAATGTAAAATTAATATTAGCGATTGTTTACACGCATGGTTGTAAAGATAATACAGCTTACATTGACAATAGAACAACACTAAGCAATTTGATGCAAGTTTCATAGCGATCGACACACTAATATAGGAGATATTAAGGAATTTCTTTTCTTGTCATTATTTCATTATAATTGGCCAGTTGTCCAACACTGTCCAGCAACAGTTTGAGAGTGGTCCAGCACTGATAAACTGAATAATTACTATTATTATATTAATTTATATTTGCGATTGCTTACACGTATGGTTGACAAATGTGTTGCCAGACTACATGCAGATCAAAAATTTAGTTTGCTGCAATTCTGGACACAAGCAACATCGATTTCGCGCGATTCCGATAACAATCTTCGATTTATTCGTTCTAATTTAAGTAATTCAAATTATTGATAATTCAATTTATTTATAGTTAAATGTTAAATAAATAACTTATATTTTAAGACCTGCACAGGGTATCAACCTGTCGCGCCTGCTCGACTGATCGGCTTGTTTTTTGTTTATTTAATTGCAATTGATTCATCATATCACATATCTGATATAATTCCTTTTTGTAACTTTTTCGACTTAGTTTAACAACAGAATGGACTAGAAGAACATGTAAGGATAATTACAGCTCTGCAAACAAAGCTGCATTTAGCACGTGCCTGACGTGCGAGAGGTCGCGGGTTCGATATTCTGTTCTGCCACTTTTTTAATTTTTCACCATTTTAATTTGAAGTTGTTTTTTCTTAAATTTGGGAACCTATTTTTGTAAATATTTGAATAACAGTTATTTAAATATAGTCTTATGCGCTCTACCCAAAATGAGATGAAAAATGTTGTATTCTTGCAATTTTATGCAATTAATTAAAAATGGTGCCTATGCATTTTTTAAAATCAATTTTTAATGTATAATTACATCAATTGAAATTCTATATTTTACAGACATTAAAATTATACAAATGTTTGTACATAAATAACCTTTTATAGGAGATAATTAATTTTTGCAAGCTGTCGATAGCAGTTTAATGATTTGGGGCTCCGAATTTAAGAAGGATCAAAATTAGACAACTGACTAGAAATAGGAATTTCAAAAACTTCTGATATCCCCCCAAAAAAAACCTCTACACGTGGTAAAAGTCTAGTGACGAAAGCATATTCACGCCCCAAAATTACTGATATCAAATTGTGTGACGAACAATATTCATTTCAATAATATAAAACAAGCCGATCAGTCGAGCGGGCGCGACAGTAGGATACCCTGTGCAGGTCTTCAAAGAAAAGTATTTTCATCATAATGGGATTTAAATATATCGCTTGAAGTCGCTTGCATCGAGAGTAGGTAGCTTGCGATAGTCTGGCAACACTGGACTGCAGCTATTGATTGTTTATGTTTAGCGCCACAGCAGACGAAAGACAAATCAAACATACATGAACAAACGCGTCTTTTCGTTCATTATATCGTCGGGCGGCGCAGCGACTGCGCTGTGTAGCACACATTGAGAGTAGGATACTTGCCATGTGTGCCAAATCTCATGTCTCTAGCTATGAAACTGCTCTTGTTATCAGCTTTTCCGAGTTATGGGCGAAGGGGGCGGAGCATCGCGCTGAACAGGACACATGAAGCCCAAGCTTTTTATCATGTGTGCCAAATATCAAGTCTCTAGCTTTAACATTGCTTATGTTATGGTGATTTTCTAATTTAAAAACCAACGGGACATGATATCGAAAATTGAAAATAAACTTGATCTGCGTATGGTATTCAGGAACCTACATTCCAAATTTGAAGTCTCTAGTTCTTATAGTTGCTGAGATCCACGCGTTCATACAGACGGACGGACAGACAGACGGATGGACAGACGGACGGACAGACAGACGGACAGGTGTCAATCGACTCGGCTATTGATACTGATTAAGAATATATATATAGTTTATAGGGTCGGAGATGCCTCCTTCTGCCTGTTACATACATTCATTTGTAATGGCACAGGCTATAAAAATGGTTTGGCATTCGGCACTGCGCAGAAAGGTTTTTTAAGTACACAAATGCCGTACCTTTTTGCGCAATGTGCGGAATGCCAAACTATTTTCTTATATTATTAAAATGAATATTGTTCGTCACAAAAATTGATATCAGTTGTAACAACCCGTAATCTCCCGATAATTAAATAGACACTTTATTATATTCTCAATATAGTCAAACTTCGTTTAATTGTAATTGCGGTCACACGTCTGTCTAGTTCGCTTACTCTTTTACAATTGAGCTCTCGCCTCTCTCGACACTCATGTTATGTGGTCGCTGCCAGCATCGCCGCTCTCCTTGGCGATCTCGCTGCTCACTCCAGATTCCCACATCCCTCCTTTATTGACGAGTTTCAGCTTCAAAGGTTGATGCAAACCCTTCGCAGACCGCTCCGTTTGATTCTCCTTTTCTTCCCGATTCTCCTGGTAGTCCTGTGCAGATGTTCTATTGTGTCGAGCGGCACCTGAAGGAGAAATTAAAGATGTTTCTGGCTTGTCTGTCATCGCTGGAATCTTCTTGACGTGGGATACATTCCTCATAAGTGTTTTGCCTTCTGCCATAATTTTAATTATATTATTGTTTCTCTCGACTACTTCAAACTCAGTTTCGCTAAAGGTTGGAGTTAACTTGTTTGGGAAAACTACATTTTTCAACAACACCTTATCCCCTACCTTTATTTCGATTTCTTTAGCTCCTCTCTTTTTGTCTGCCTGTTCTTTCCCTTTTTGTTTTAGTGTACAATCTGTATCCCTTTCAGCCGAGTCTGTAAATTGTTCATCAATGTCATCAATACATGGAACTTTGTCTCGAATGACCCTATTGAACATAAGCTGAGTCGGGGCTACTCCTGTTGTACCGTGTGGCGTCACGTTGTGCATGAGCACGAACTTTTGGATCTCCTCTTTGAAATTATTTGAGTTCGAATACGCTATTTTTAATCGTTTAACCAAAGACCTATTCATGTTTTCTACTTCTCCGTTAGCCTGGGGCCAATAGGGTGGGGTCTTTACCTGCTCGATTCCGCTAACTTTGCAATATTCGCCGAATTCTGAACTGATATATTGCCGCCCATTGTCAGTTCGTAAGTATTTTGGATACCCTAACCTGCAAAATATCTCTTTCATAACTTCAATGAGGCTGGCTGACGAAATGGAGCGTAAGAATTTAAATTCCATATAGCGAGAGTAATAGTCGATAAAAACCACGATGAACTCGTTATTCGGTAGGGGGCCCAGCAGGTCCGCAGCTACCCAAATCCATGGGCCAGTTGGAAAAGGATTCCTATCCATGGGCGCTGGTCTGGAGGGTTGAGACACCAGAATGCAGTCTTTGCAGCGTTTTACGCACTTTTCAGCGTCGCGGTCGATCAGAGGCCACCAAACTTTTGACCTTAACCGCCTTTTCATGGCTGATTCTCCTGGGTGCCCTTCATGAGCCAGCTCAAGAACCCGATTCCGAAGTGATGTTGGAATAACAATGCGATTGCCGCGCAGAAGGATAGGTCTTACTGTCGACAACTCATGACGGAATGGATACAGTTGTTTTGGGGAATCCGATTTCCAATCGTCATTCTCTACACAGGCCATCGCATCGATGATTTCTTCGTCTTTTGCCGAGTCCTTAGCAATTTCCGAAATGGTCATCGATTTTGGAATACTGTTCTCGATAATATGCAAGATACTATACTCGGTTTCTCTTTCACAAGTGTCGGGTGGTGTTAGCGGACAAAGTCGCGATAACGCATCAGAAATGTTCTTCTTTCCTGCCTTGTACACCACCTTGAAATTGTAGGATTGCAGACGGAGTAGCCATCTCTCTATACGGGCTGGTGGTTTCGATGTTGGCTTGAAAATAGCCTCCAAAGGTTTGTGGTCGGTCACAAGCGCAAACCGTAGTCCTGCCAGATAATAATAAAATCTCTCCACCGCCCAGACTAGGGCCAGACTTTCTTTCTCTGTTTGCGAGTAACGTTTCTCCACATCCGATAATGCTCTGCTTGCAAATGAAATAATCAGAGGGTCATTGTTAGCCGAGAACTGCAATAAAACTGCTCCGAGTGCTACAGGACTGGCATGGAATAAATTTCCCCACGTACGTCACCAGACCGAGAAAACTTCGTGTTTCTTCTTTATTGATTGGCTCTCGAAATGCTTTAATTGCGTCGACTTTATCGGGGTCGACTTCAATGCCTTTATCGGAAAGAATGTGGCCCAGAAATTTAAGCTTCCTACTTTTCCAAATGCATTTTTTTTCGTTTAGCAGGACGTTATTTTTCTCGAATTTCTTGCAGACATCTCTCACAGTTTTGTCATGTACTTCTTCACTTTCTCCGAAAATGATAACGTCGTCGATATAATTCATAACATTTGGAAAAGTAACTAACAGCTGTTCGAGATGACGTTGAAAAATTTCTGGAGCGGAATTAACTCCGAACATCAACCGTTTGTATCTGAAAAGTCCTTTTGGAGTTATGAAAGTTGTGATTTCTCTGCTGGCTTCATCCAGTTCCAGTTGATGATAGGCATCTTTCAAATCTAAGCGCGAAAAGAATCGTGCGCCTTTCAGTTTGGTCATGAACGATTCAAATGTCGGTAGTGGATAGTTTTCCCGACGAATTGCCTTGTTCGCTAACCGCATATCAACGCAAAGTCGAATATCACCATTTTCCTTAAACGCCAGCACAATTGGGGAGATCCATCGACTCGGACTCGTAACTGATTCAATGATGTCTCGGCTCAAAGCCTCGTCAAGCTTAGCTGCCACTTTATCTTCCAGTGCCACTGGGATCCTCCGCACCGGCTGCTGAACGGGCTTGACTTGGGGATCTATGGATAGCTTTATTTTAACCCCTTTCCATTTGGGAAATGGTGCAGTCGTTTCAACCCGATTTACACTTAGGCCAAGACGAAGAACATTTAGATTTATGGCTGTCTCTCGCCCCAGTAATGACTGTCGTCCATTTTTGATAGCAAAAAATGTAGCAATCACCTCGACATTTGGTACAGCTGATATCGGTGCTTCAAAGACACAAATTACTTCGAGTAATTTTTCAGAAGCATATCCTCGGAATTGCTTTTGTGAATGTGATCTCACATTAAACACAGCCGAGGTTTTCTTTTTCAGCGTTTCCCAGTCTGTATGGCTGATGAGGTTGAATCGCGAACCAGAATCGATTACAAGAGCAATCTCTTGGCCTCCAATTTGGCAACTAATAAGTTCTTCTTCCTCATCACTGCATACCCTGAAACAATTCGAACTTTCCTTCTTCCTTTTGGGATCAGATCGTCCCTCTTCTGCATATCGATCGTCATTTAGCCGTCGCTTGAAGTTTCCATATTTGGACTGAGGATATTGTTTCGACTTGCATTTCCGTGCAAAATGCCCTATCTTCGAGCATTTGTTGCATTTGGCCAGTCGTGCCGGGCAAGCGGGATCACTATTGACATGACCCATTCGACCACATCTCGAACATTCCAATTCCGGTTTTGCTTTACGAGCCACGATTTTGTTGACTGCATCAACGGTAGGCTTCATCTGCATGGCTTCCGATTGTTTGTTAATTTGCTCCTCGACTTGGCACGCCTCGATAATCTCGTCTAGGGAGTGCTCCTTACCCAGAAGTTTCTTCTTTAATTCAGGTGGTGCCCACGAATCCAGTATTTTGTCCTTTAGACAGATTTCCTCAATTTCCTTTTTCGATTCGTCAAAGAAACATTTATACATTTGTTGTCGTAATCGTAGGATAAATTTCGAAAAATTTTCATCTTCTTGTGGAGCCAAACTGCGAAAAAGATGTCGCTCGAACGTAGAGTTTTGCTTGGGTGAAAAGTAAGCATTTAACTTTTATGATTTAACCTGGTAATGAGAACGCAACAGTCTGTAACTGTACTCCACCCATGTGAAGTAGTTTCGTCCTCTTGGATTTTGGCGACTCGATTTGGTCAACCTCCATAGCTATGGTGAACGCTCTAAACCATTTTTCCCATTCATTTCGGAGCACCGATTTTTCAATCGTGTCACATAGGAATGGTTTAAGAATATTCTCGGTCATCTTGAACCTGATCTGAAAATAAGGTTTTATTATAGGTTAATACTGGCTTGTTATTACTCAGCCTATTAAATATTTTTATTCTCGACTTGTATTTTATACACGATCGATCTAATATTTGGCTTACGCAAGTCGAAACTCTTTCGCACAGCCTTCTCTCTGTATGTACATACATATGTTCGTACTTGTTTGCATCTGTATATGTGGCTTGCAGAGATTTATCTCCCACACTCAGCCTTTTCCATATACAATGTCTCTCTTAATATTCCGGCTTGTATGATACGCAGCCTCTCTTTGTTAGAATTATTTCTCTCTCTTTGGCTCACGTACATACGTGAGTACGTTGCCGCGATGGACTTATTAAATTTTAATACTTCATCTCTTTTCTTCTTTTCTTTCTATGCTTAGAAATTGCATCTTGCGCGGAGAACTTCGTCACTGAGAGCGAAGCCTCTCACGACAATGATACAAATCCGTTGCTTTCCGTTTTGACGCTCTACTTCTTCTTTTCTTTTTCGTTCTTGTTCATTTTCCCGTTCACTGGAATGATATTCCAATTCACTGGAATGGTGTCTTTAATTTGCAAAAGACAAATTTTCACATGCACTTAACATTTAAATTGAATTCTTTTTTTTTCTTACACACAAAAGTAAATTTACCTCGTCGCCAATGTAACAACCCGTAATCTCCCGATAATTAAATAGACACTTTATTATATTCTCAATATAGTCAAACTTCGTTTAATTGTAATTGCGGTCACACGTCTGTCTAGTTCGCTTACTCTTTTACAATTGAGCTCTCGCCTCTCTCGACACTCATGTTATGTGGTCGCTGCCAGCATCGCCGCTCTCCTTGGCGATCTCGCTGGTCACTCCAGATTCCCACATCAGTAATTTTGGGGCGTGAATATGCTTTCGTCACTAGACTTTTACCTCGGGTAGATCTCTATATTCACGCAATAGACGAAACGATTGCCAGCGCTTGTGCTTTACCTTCCGCAACTGAGTACCATTCTTTTTCCAAAATGCTGCTGTAAAATCTGCTATAGAATAAATTACATTTATTTTCACTTATTTTATTTTAATATATCAAACCTAGTAAATACAAATATATATACATGCATATAAACTCAACAATAATAAACCAATTTTAATATTATTTATTTAAACAAATTTAAAGAAAAATAATGATAACAATATATTATATGTATATGTACATACTTAAAGGTATGCACACATAATCTATTATTAATTTTACTTTAAGAATAAAATAAGTTAATATAAATGTAATATATTCTATAGTAGATTTTGGAAAAAGAATAGTACTCAGTTGCGGTAGGGTAAAGCTTCGCTGTCGATGCTAGTTTTGGAATTTGGGTGGATCATTTTATACCCATTAACGGTTAAGTTTTAAATTATTTATTTTAAAAGTTTAATAAATACTTTTGATGGATAAAACAAATCATTTAATTTGTTTGATCTATAACCTTAGTTTAATTTAAAAAAATAATGGTATATTTAATAGATAATATTGTGGGTAATTCGGCTTAAGAAGTACGGGGTGTGTCGTAGTGCGGAGACATATTTGCATTAGGTCCAATTGCCAGTGACCTTGATTTGATTTTGTTTTGGGGCAAATTAAAATAATAAACAGATTATGATATCAAAAATACTATATTTTTAAATGGATGTATATATTTATATATTATTAATAATTATTTATTATAAAACATCAATAAATTATGTATTTAATTATTAATTTATTTAAGTATTAGTTTTATCATTTAATTAGGTTGAGGTATTTAATTGCTTTAATTAATATTTTTGTAATTAATAAATATATAATAATAATAATAATAAATAATTTAATAGTCACGCATGTATAATTAACTATGCATTTGCATTTAAATAAAGGTAAATGCATTTATATAAAATAAATACAAATTCTTATCACCCACCATCAAAACAAAACTCAGCTGGCTTGCCCTGTAAAAGTAAAAGCTGAAAACAAAAGCAAAGCATAAAGAACAGGCATACATATGCAAATATTTCACACATATATGCATACATACATAAATGCTCATATCGCACAGCAAGCGTCGCGGCGTTCTCCGCACTCGCTTTGCTGTGGCCTCTACGAGCTCTTGCTGCCGACTAATTCGGCCTCGTCAAATGATTCCGAAAGAGCGAATGTCTCTGTCGAGTCTCTCTGTCGCATTTTTCGGAATTTCGGAGATGTCCGTGTCGCTGGCAGTTTCGGATGTACAGTGGCAACGTATGAAATGAGTTCTCTATAGTATATTTACTTAGTGCTAATGTTTAGGAATGTACATTATAGTTGTATAAAATAGAGTTGTTTATCGTAATTCAATTGAAGAATTTAGTTCAGTAGTTCAATTTTTAATGAACGAACTAATCTTCTACAAAGTTTAGTAGTTCAGCAGTGCTGCCACTTTACCAATTTAGTTGCTAGATCTGGCAATTTTTATAAAAATTTGCAATTTATTTTTAAAAATGTTTTTCGCCACAAATCTAGTAATTTTGAGTTTCTCTTTAGCAAACACGTAAAATATGCAAAGATCATAGTGCTCAGCTTTGACCACCGAGCTTGAACCACCCTGTAGGCCTATCACACTGCGTGACCATTCATTTTAAAGCTAATGCAGCCATTAACAATTAGTTTAACTTTCTATATTCTTCTTCCGTTTTCCTAATTATGTCCGTTACTCGCTATCTTTCTGTTTCTCGCGATCTATAATTTGCATGCCCTAAATATCGATTCTGTCCGCCCGCGAACGTGTCACCCGCTGACTGCGCCCCTCGGTCGGTAGGGCGGGAGGTGGGGCTCTAAATTGCCTGGGTTTCGCGCGTAACAAGCTTTGTCTTGGTGTTCGCTTGGACCACTTGAACGTGCATTCTTTGTACGTCAACGGCCAAACAAAAATTACCAGCTTAAATTTTGGAAATATCTTAACTGGTTCAAAAGATATGATTATTGCAACGCTAGCCGTTGTCTGCGATGGGCGCATTTACTCAACAAATAAGTTTCCTTACGTTCAAAAGGAAGGATCAGTGCTATCCTTGCGAATCCATTGCTTAAACTCCTCATCTTTCAGCCAGGCATCACGGTTATTTTGCTTATAAATCTTTAGCATTTTAACCCAATCACAAAACACAGCTAAATAGTGAAATACACTTTCAAGCTGTTCATATAATCGAGCCACTAAGTTAAATACAAGTTCCGATATCTTTGTGAACTAATATTAATCGTAATTTGGGCAATCAATTGTAAAAAGGTATCAAAAAGGCAAAAATGATAAAAAAAAAATATTGCTAGCTTTGTAATAATGTTGCTAAAATTGCTAAAGAAAAATTAAAAATTGCTAGATTTGTGGCTAATAGCATTATAAAAAAAGTTGAAAATTTGTTCAAAAGTTGCCAGAAATAGCAACTAAATGGCAGAGTCCACAGCTAAGCGAGAGCGGGTAACACCGCGACGCTTGATGTGCGGTATGAGTATTTATGTATGTGTGCATATATGTGTGTAATATTTGCATATGAAAACAAGTTCTTCACGCTTTGTTTTTGTTTTCCGCTTTAGGCAGGCAGACTCCGTCGTCGATGACATGGAACGTCTTTCCAGGGCGCACAGAAGCCGACCAGAGCGATTCCGAAGCAGCGGTACTCCGAGTTGCCAGACCCGGTCAATCCCAGCGGGATGGGCGAAATCCCGAGTGAAATCAAGATAGCTATCAATGTCGCTTTGTGCCAGGCACATGTGACATATTGGTCGGCGATGTCCACCCAGCTGTCCGAGTTCTAAGCGGAGATCCGCCGAAAAATGTTAGAGTTAATGCTGGAGATCCAGGGAGTGACCAGAGGTAAACGACAAGTGCACCCGGCACCGAGAAGGTTCAGCAGATCTCGACGCCAGTAGCTACATTCATGGTACCAGCGCCTGAATCGGCTCCAAATCATCCTGGTCACTTCGATCAAGACTGGAAACCCACTTCTTGGACCAGGACTTGATCAAGGTCACGCATATCACGCTTGATCTACCCGATGTTCATCTCCAACTGTTATATTTATGTTCCAAATGTAAGAATAGCAATTTAATAAATATAGTGGAAATAACACGCACTTACGTGAGCCCAAGGGTCATGCCAGTCTTTAGTGCTTGGTGGATTTGAGCGGGCGGTTGACGAGATGGTTGTTAGGAAAGTGAAATACAGCGTGGTAGCTGACATGCTGTCTCCACCGTTTGAGTTGGACGAGCTGAAAGCAAGGAGTATTTGGGACGACTGAATGTGGTTCAGGAACACCAACAACGTTTCCCAGACCTTCGGGTCGAGGAAGGACTCGTGTTCAAACGTGTACCAGAGGCAATCGCGAGCAATCTTTTACACCAAGCACACGAAGAAGAGAACCGGATGCATAAGGGTGTGACCAAGACGCTGGCACGACTCAGGCAGTTTTACTACTGGCCGAAGATGACAGTGCGAGGATGGGAGTACGTACTGGAGTGTGACAAGTGCAAGGAGAGGGAGTACACTATCCAGATAATCAGACCTTCGATGGATAAGGAAGTGGGAACTGAACACAGCTCGGTTTCCACGAGAAATCCGAAAAGTGGTCTATGAAGAAGCCCGAGCACGAATCTTCGAAAAGAGTCAATGAAGACGAAGCCGCAAAGAGGAGCGACGCCACGAATGCACGGAAATTTGTAGGCATCGGTGTGGTGATGTTCCAGAGAGACGAGGAGGGATCGGACACGCCAATAGCGAATTTTTCAGCGAAACTTGAAGGGGAGCACTTGGATTATAGCGTCATAGAAAAGGAATGCTTGGCAGTGGTGAAGACCGTCCAGAGATTCCGGACATACGTATAGCTGATGCCGTTCACCATTATTACTGATCATGCCAGTCTGTAGTGCTTGATGAATTTGAGCCGGCGGTTGACGAGATGGTCGTTAGGAAAGGGAAATACAACGTGGTAGCTGACATGCTGTCTCCACCATTTGAGCTGGACGAGCTGAACATCTTCGAGTTAGAGACCACGCCGTTTGAAAGCAAGGAGTATTTGGGACGACTGAATGTGGTACAGGAGCACCAGGAACGTTTCCCAGACCTTCGGGTCGATGAAGGACTTGAAGGATACAAGAGGCAATCGCGAGCAATCTTACACACCAAACACACGAAGGAGAGAACCGGACGCATGGAGGTGTGACCAAGACGCTAGCACGACTCAGGGAGTTTTACTAATGGCCGAGGATGACAATGCGAGGATGGGAGTACGTACTGGAGTGTGACAAGTGCAAGGAGAGGGAGCACACTACCCAGATAATCAGACCTCCGATGGATAAGGAAGTGGTCACCAACCGTCCCATGCAGAAGGTATATCAGGATTTCCTGGGGAAACATCCGATCTCCCGTCGTGGTAATGCGTATATCCCCACTGCACTGGACCACTTGACGAAGTACATCTGACTCAGGGCGATACCCAAAGCGATGGCGTTAGCAAGTGTAAAGATTCTGAAAGATGAAATTTTTTCATAGCTTTGAATACCGAAGGTGATACACACCGATAACGGAAAACAGTTCACGTCGCGGGAGTGTAAACCCCTGATGGAACTCAACGGCAATGAGCATTGGAAGACAGCCAATAATCGGCTGCAGGCGAATGCGTCGGAGAGCGATAATCAGTCGGTGCTGGTGGCGATACGCACGCATGTGACCTAGGGTCAGACGAAGTGGGATGAGAAGCCGAGATGCAAGAGGCGGTGTGCAGAGCAGTATATGCGAGCACAGGAGTGTCGCTGTACTTCGCCATGTTCGGACAGAATATGTTTATGAATGGCAGCGACTACTCACTGGCGAGGAAACTGGGCGAAACTCCAGGAGAAGCTGCACAGGGCCTATGAAACAACGGAGTACAATTTGAAAGCACGAGTAAATCAGCACTTTCCGGGAAAGGAGGTCTTCAAGAGTAACTTCGTGCTAAGTGACTTCAGCGGGAATACCAATGCAAAGTTCTGCAGGAATTATGTGAAGTGCCGAATCACAAGGCCAGTTGGGAAGAGCCATTACGAGCTGGAGACGTTGCAAGGCAGTTTACTGGGGATATTCAGCTCAGGACCTCTATCTCTCGGCAAACAATGCTCGGCATTACAATTGCCTGAGCAATTGTTAGAGCAAAATTGCACACGCCGTTTTTGCACAACATAAGAACAACCAGACGCCGCAACAAACACGAGCAGCAGCCAAACGACCACGAGAAGCAGACGAACGCAAGCAGCAAGAGGCGCGTAGGCAGGCCGGCAGCGCAGCAAATACCATGAGTCCGTCCCTGCATTCAATTTAGGGCATGTCCATGCTTCTAGATCAATTGGATAGGCCCGATCTCTGAAGAGTCCTGCGCCAGCAGTAGAAAGCAGCAAGACTGGACCCGCCGCATTACGCGAAGCCAGCAACAGGTCTTCAGTAGGGACCCTGGATTTCCCTAAGTCATCGCAGACGCAGCCGGCAGCACATACAGCTGTCTTTCCACAGAACACTGGCACCACAGCATCCCGGAGGAGTTGACACAGTCGTCACCTGCAAATAAACAAAAATTAGAACGTAGTGCAATTAAATACATGTGTAAATACATAGCTGCGTGTGTGTACATTGGTAAACATTCATAAAATTCTCACCGGCTCATTTAACCACATTTGGTAGTTGCCCATATGCCCCTTGCTCCCCAAAAGAGCACTCTTAGGGTAGGGAAGTCTCGGCCTAAAATTAAAATATAAAAGAACATCAAACAAACTTACATATGTGCATTTCCACAGAAATGTCAACCGCAGCAAATAAACTCAAAGTCCATAAAAGTATGTTGTTTTAATTTATTTTTATAGGGAATCGATCAAATTTAACTAATGTAAACATTTTTTACATGTATTCATAACACATTTTGAATTATTAAAATGCAAAGTCAAGCAAGTGTAAAAGTTCTGTTTGAGCATTTATATTGCACGTTTTGTTTTGATTATTAATGTTCTTAACAAACGACATTATGCTTTGACATTTGCTCTTTTAAATTTCGGTGTATATTTAAAGAATTTTATAAAAATGTAAGAGGAACGATGCAATTGCCAATTACGGAATATTTGTTATATTTTTCCCAGGATATGTTGATGTCGGGTGCGACATTGAAAAAGAACATTTGTTCTCAGTGCGTCAAAGATATATTTACAATATTAGTAACAAACAGATATTTTTATTGTAAGTAAAAAAATAAGAGTAACACTAATAGTTCCCCATAACGCGCTGTAACGTCAATATGCTCTTCTTCTTCCTTTGGCCCGACACTAAGTAATATTGAGTTTTGAATAACTTCCGAGTTTATTATCCGATCGCGATGAAATTTTCAGGATACATTAGGACCCCGATGCTTGTCCTGTGTGCCAAAATTCAAGGCTCCATTATATGACCATTATATGGGATTTTAAGTTTTTTTTGAATAACTTCCGAGATTATTATCCGATCGCGATGAAATTTTCAGGATACGTTAAAAATTCTGATACCCGTTCCAAAATTCAGGACTCTAGCTTTAATATTTTACGTTTTATGGGATTTCAAAAATTTTGTTCTCGATTTGGGGAGGCGAAAGTGGGCGTGTCAAAATTTTAAGACAAACTTGATCTGCTTATCCCATAGACGAACCACCATACCAAATTTGGTGACTCTAGCTCTTATAGTCTCTGAGATCTAGGCGCTCATACAGACAGACGGACATGGCTATATCGACTCGGCTGGTGATACTGATCAGGAATATATATACTTTAAAGGGTCTGCCGGACTTCCTTCGACCTGTTGCGCACATTTTGACAAACTTAATAGACCCTTTTTTACTTTTTTTTTTAAAGTAAAGGGTCTAAAAATTGTTCTGAAAAATAATTAGGACTTTTCTTTTGGTACTTATTTAAAGTTTGTCGCGTGCGACATCGTAAGTGTAAAATCTATAAAATAATAAAAAAATTCTAAAATATTTTTATTTGTTTATGAAAATACAAAATATAAAATTGTTCAAAATAAAATAATTTTTTGGAGAATTTTTAATATTATTTTAATATTTTCTGATTTAAGTTGAATAAATATATTTTGACAAGCCTAAATGAAAGATATTTTTTATGCTTATAATTTTTGTTGTGAAAATAAATATTTTGTAGATATTAAAAATCATTCATAGTCACCTAATGCATATCGAATTGCTAACAAGTTGAAAAATAAACATAAAATGTTTGATGGAACAAGATGTCACTCACCCAGACATCAATCGTTGCAACATTGTCCGATGACACAACATCGTCCACTGCAATTTAAATGCCATCGCAGCATTCTTAAAGCCCGAATGTAAACAACATCCAAATCAAGTTTTTGACATCCGGCACAGAGCCAACTCGGCGGTTTTGCATTTCATGTGCCATACAATGCCTTATATACTTACTTTTATATACATATTGTACCCGTATATATTAAGATTTGACGCCTTCTTCGAGGCAAATTGAATAAACCGTTGATTTTTGAATCTGAATCGAAGCAGTCAATCTCTTTAATTTAAATGAAAACTTAAACACTCAAATAACTAAATATCACCACACAACCAAACCAACACTCAGAAGGATCACCAAGGAAGCGAAGGATCACCCCACTAAGGAAGTGGTAATTGGCGCAGCTGCTTTTAAAAGGACCTGGCATCGCTCTCGACAGAAATGAATATAGTTCATTTCATCTTTACTACATTGTAATAATCAGGTGAGCCCTTAGTGGGAATAATGAAAAAAAATATTATGAAAACAATGTGCAGTATATACGATAGTGATGTTGTTCGTAATCACTGCGGACGGCAGTCCGCGCTAGTGACGAAAGCAGACCCTAAAAACTCACACGTAGTGAAGTTTGCTGGGCTGCAGGCCACTAGCTATATATACACGCAATATTGGATATAGAGATCGGCTGGACCGATGTGTTATGTATCATTTGAAAGGTAATTCCTGTGGTTTTAATATGACATACTACTTTCTCCGATCAATCAGATATTTTTCGAGATATAACCGTTTGCATATCTTTGTCAAACTTTGCACGTTTGAATGTGGAGCTTCGGTTGGGGCATAAAGCTCCAATTTTTAGAAGCAGATAGTTGATAGAATTGAATACGCGTCGAACGGTACTTCAACGGCACCCAATTCGGACTATCCATTCCTAAGATATTGGAATTTGAAAATTTTGATGACGTCATCGAGCTGAGTGGAAATCTTGTGTGTTGGTTTGTCTGGACCAATCTTTGAGATATCGGAATGAATTTTCTTAAGCGTGTTACTTCCAAAAATCTAAGAAACTTTTGTTCCAGAACTTTTTATTATAAAACCGCTAGTTTGGCGGGAAAAAGCTAGAATAGTTGAAAATTCAATTGAAAACTGCGGCATATGAAAATTTTTTTACATAACTCGAAAGGTTATCAAAATAGCTTTAAGACAAGACTAAACTAGCTCTGTAAGATTATTACATTATATAAAAAATTACATTATTTTTTTTTTCTTTTTTGAATTTGCAAAAAATGGAGCCCTTAAGTTTGTATTTTTCATTATTTATTCTTAAGCGTGTAGACATTGCGCAAATTTTGAGATATAACACTTGTCTGGCAAAATTCGGGTTGACAAATTATAGCGTTTTCAGTTTGGTGCCGTAAAAAATATCTGTCGAGATATCAGCTGTTAGATTGCAGCTGGTGGGGCCTTTAGTGCCTAATGTGAACAAAATTTAATGTTAAATTATGCCAATGTCAACTACGGATCGATTGGTACCTCAATAATCCAAATCCGATAACTTGTTTAAAAGTTATTATAATATTAAGTCGTATGTTACATTATCAAAATTTTATGTAAATTTTAGTGTGCTTGCATATTTATGCAATTAATATGAAAACGGCCCCTACGATTTCGGTCTATTTTCAGTATATTATAGCTATTGAAATTATGCAACTTTTGGTATATAGGTCATATCTGGGATAATTCGTTTTGGCAAGATATTACATTTTTAATCTACACATATTTTCCTATGTGAGTTTTAAGAAAAACAGCAACGGTGAGTCATGTAAGAACTATCACGGTCTTGTCAACATAATTGCAATTTAGAACACTCCACAAAGTAGCGTCGTTGGCCCAGTGGGTAAAGGGTCTGACTCTTACGCGCAAGATCGGTGGTTCAAATGAAGTGACCGGCTTCAAGTTTGTTTTAATTTTATAATATTTGTAGCAGTTTAATTTGTTTTCTTTTTTATTTAATTGCAATAGGTTCATCATATCACATATCCGATATAATTCCTTCATCTTAGTTTAGCAACAGAATGGACTAGAACAACATGTAAGGATAATTACAGCTCTGCAAACAAAGCTGCAATTAGCAGGCAAATAGCTCGTTTGATGTTCCTTAGTGTCAGAACAGCAGCGACGAGAGCAGAAAGTAATGACAATTACAGCTCTTTAAACAAAGTTTCAATTTAGCACGCGCCTAACGGAAGGCTCGTTAGCTTAGGGGGTGATGTGTTAGACTTACGTGCGAGGGGTCTCGGGCTCGAGCCCCAGGATATTCTGTCGTGCGATTTTTTTAATTTTTCACCATTTTAAATTGAATTTGTTTATTTTTAATTTTGATTGAAAACTATTCTTGTAAATATTTGAATAGCAGTTCTTTAAATATTAAGTCTAATGCGCTCTACGCAAAATGAGATGAAATATGTTGTATTCTTGCAATTTTATGCATTTAATTAAAAATGGCGCCTATAAATTTTTATTAATGTTTAATATATGTTTTACATCAATTGAAATTCAATTTATTACAGACATTGAAATTCTACAAATGTTTGTCCATATATAACCATTTGTCAGGGTTAATTCATTTTTGCAAACTGTCAATGACAGTTTAATGATTTGGAGTTCCGAATTTAAGAAGGATTAAAATTAGCCAACTGACTAAAAATTGGAATTCCAAAAATTTCTGATATCCCCCCAAATAAAACCTCTACACGAGGTAAAAGTCTAGTGTCTAAAGCATATTCACGCTCCAAAATTACTGATATGAAATTGTGTGACGAACAATATTCATTTCAATAATATGAAAAAATTGTTTGGCATTCGGCACTGCGCATAAAGGTTTTTAAAGTACACAAATGCTGTACCTTTTTGCGCAATGTGCGAAATGCCAAACTATTTTTTTATATTAGAATAGTTTATATATTAAAAATGAATATTGTTCGTCACATAATTAAAATAATTATTTTTGGGGCGTGAATATGCTTTCGTCACTAGACTTTTACCTCGTTTAGAGGTTTTTTTGGGTAGGCAATACAAATAAAAATAAAATAAAAAGACAAATACATTAAATCATTTAAGCAATGCGGAAAATATATGTGCAAATTAGAGAAAAATCCTCCATGTTAAAAGAACTTTCTAGTACTATACACAAAACCAAATAAATAAAATACAAAGAATCAATCAAGTTTAACAAGAATTGTACCAATGTGCATAACAAATTATTAGTTTTACCCTGTCGGGATATCAATCGCTGATTACCGCCGGGGGTACAAAATCATAAAAATGAAAATTTTAAAAAGAAATAATTTTTACCACTGTGCACAAAAAATTATTAGTTTTACCCTGTCGGGATATCAATCGCTGATTACCGCCTGGGGTACAAAACCAAAAAACTGAAAATTTCGATAAGAAATAATTTTTACTACTGGGCACAGCAAACTATGAGTTTTACAAAATCAAAAAAATGAAAATTTTAATAGGAAATAATATTTACCACTGTGCGCAAAAAATTATTAGTTTTACCCTGTCGGGATATCAATCCCTGATTTCCGCCGGGGGTACAAAACTAAAAAAATGAAAATTTCAGTAAGAAATAATTTTTACCACCGTGCACAGCAATTTATGAGTTTTACTCTGTCGGGGTAAAATGAAAATTTTAAGCCGAGAGTACGAATAGGGAACATCAAAATTTAATAAAAATTCACACCAATATAATGGAATTTGACCCACGGTACAAAGTATATCCATGGTATAGAAACCAACAACTACCAAACGTTTCTTTATATTTCACTTATCTCGAAATTATCGAGTTGCTGATCATTACCGATGTAGGCGGTAATTTTGTCGCCAAGCATTGGCATTTGTTTATAACAGCGTCGCCCCCTTCCATTCATTTTCGCCGGGTCTCGTTTATCAGAAATGCGATACCCACAGCTCAAGCGAACGTCGTTTAAGTAAACAAATTTGTGGGCTCTCGAGTTGTATATAATTTTTGAAGTGTTGTATATAGGTGCAGCATACCCCCGGGCTGTGGCTATTTAATACGACATTTCAAATAGTTTGGCCAGCTAAGGCTAACAATCCGAACAATAATTTTTTTTTGACTTCTCGAACATTTCTAGAACAAAGTAATAAAAAAAAAAATAAAAAAAAAAACAACTGACTTTGTGCCTATCATATTACCAATGTTTAATGCAAGACACTACAAAAAAAAAGAAAAATTTAAATAAGATAAGTTAAATGTTGAATACACTATAGTTTCTTAATTTTATTTTATATATACAAAAAATATTATATATATGACATACATTTAAAATAAGTTTCCATATACTCTCCTTATATTTAATACTACATCACCCTACACAAACAAAAATAAATATAATTAATTGTGAGGCGGCCCGCAAGCGAGCCAACTCACAGTTGGCATAGGGCGCGCGAAGCGCGATGATGTAAATAGTAGGTTAAGAGTTAGTTTAAGGCAGAGTATTATTAGTATTAAGCATTAGTATTAAGTCGGCACTGAAGCCAATAATCAGAATATTATTTAGTCAGAATATTGTTAGTATTAAGCATTAGCATTAAGTCGGCACTGAAGCCAATAGTCAGGATATTATTCAATCGGAATATTGTTAGTATTAAGTCGGCACTGAAGCCAACATTATGCGCACGGAGCGCGTCTCCAAAAAGAATAGATTTAGTTTTTAGGATTAAATGGCCAAGGAGCCAAAGGAAAAAGGAGTAGATTTGCTTTAGATAGGAGCATAACTGCCGTTGCCCGCGGACAAGCGTACGCCGTCGATCGGTTGTACAACACTGCCAGCAAATTGCAACTCTACCTCTCGAGAGAACGAAACAGCGCAAACTCGTTGGTGAGTTGCGAAGCGGTGGTGAGTTTTGTGCAGCCGAGGCTGTCGCGTGGCTTGACCGCGAGCAGGACGGTTCTTTGTGATCGACAGGCAGAATTGGCAGACGTCGCGAGTTGGCGCGTCTGTACAACATAAAAGGAGATAAGTAAGTAGTAAATAGGCGGAGCGCTAGGGCTCCACTAGGCAAGTGCGGCAGGGGCTATAGGTGTAATTAAGAACGCATATACTAATAAAGAAAATTTTTGCTGATCTAAAACTTACTCTTTTCTTTCAAACCCAATACATATTTTCGAAGTAAATAGCGAGGGCAAGTCCCGTTTTCCGAGTGAGTAATCCCGGCATTTTGTGTAGTAGAAACTAACCCCTTTTGCAATAAACAGCGAGGTCAAGTCCCGTTGGCCAAGCGAGTAATCCCGGCGTTTTGAGAAGTCTACTAGTTTTCTATGTGAATCTTTCCATCCCTCCTTCCAGCGTCCAGCGAAATTTACAAATCTCTTGTAAATTCTAGACCCGGACAGACTGAGATCTCTACCCCGGCTGGAAACTTCTTTACATAATATAAGTCAAATTTTAAATACACTGAAAATATATGTAAAATTTCTCATAAATATTTTGATATCTAATACTACAAAGTTTTTCTTTTTACTCGAATTTTAAATACACTAGCTTTTCCTTAAAAAAAAAAAAATAATAATGATAATATTTTTTTTATATAGATATAATGAGTAATAATAATACATATAAAACAAAAACAAACCTTTTCAAACACACTTTTACACCAAATACTACACTACACTATAGGGATAAATTTTTTTTCCTTTGGCTCCTTTGCCACCTAATCCTAAAAACTAAATCTATTCTTTTTGGAGACGCGTGAAGAAAGGGTGGCTCAAAAAGGTCAGAGGAGCGGCACAGGAGGACGCCGCGCTCGCCCCGCGAGCGCTTATTGAGACCCTTTCCCCCACGAAGGGTAGTCAGTGACCGCGGCACCACCACCCGGGCAGCGGTCCCGGTGGCCTGTGCGCGCATAGAGGAGGACCTGAAGGAGCGAGAGCTCCCGCTACCCAGGGAGTCTGCGATAAGGGCCTCGACGACCTCAGACGAACCGACGCCAGTAAATGTTTCATCCCTAAAGGAGGTTGCGGCTGTGTCCCCCACGGGGAGTGACCTCGTACATGTCATGACGGACTTGCTAGATGGGTGGTAGATTGACATGGAGGTAGTCTTCGGGGAGCAGCGAGATCCCCTTGCCACACTGCACCCGTTGATCCCTCAGGGGTGGCGGATCTTTCCGATAGGGACAATCTTATCACGAGACACGATTGCGCTCCTCGCGGCAGAAGCCCAGCGCTACCGAGGACGACATCGCCGCACCCGGTTCAAGGTGAACGTTGGAGAGGATAATTTTACAGTCACCGTAGCCGCCAGCGGGGACGTGACGGCGACCCTGCTGACGAAAGGGGGGGTGTGCGGCGGCCCGCAAGCGAGCCAACTCTCAGCTGGCATAGGGCACGCGAGGCGCGATGATGTAGATAGTAGGTTAACAGTTAGTTTAAGGCAGAGTATTATTAGTATTAAACATTAGTATTAAGTCGGCACAGAAGCCAATAATCAGAATATTATTTAGTCAGAATATTGTTAGTATTGAGCATTAGCATTAAGTC
>OY282582.1:1963342-2084430 GCA_958299025.2 Drosophila histrio
ACATTCTAAAGAAAGGCTTTTATCGACGCTATCTGTCTTGACGCTTTCCCAATTAAGCTCCGTGAACGTGAAAACATTAATTAGAGCTAGGATACCGACTAGTATTGAAACTGCTTACGAATAGTGTCTAACAGAACAGAGATTCTATTATAGCGAACAGAATATTGCACAAAACTCTAATAACCAAAATATAGCGGATTTAATGGAAAAAACAATTAAAGCGGTTCCAAGTGAAATAATAATTATAACGGTTTCGGTTCCGGGGGAATTATAATTATGGAAATTCCAATAGGTACAATAACCCGAACGGTTTTGACCCTAATAGGAATAATAACTACGGTGATTCCAATTTCAATAGAAACAACAGTACCGACTCACAAAACTCAAACCCATTCAACCAAAATCAAACACAATTTGTGGCAACGTTCTTCTTCCAACTTTAATAATATTGAAAGTTATGCAAGTTTTCAAAATCCGTCATCTAATTTCAGTTTATTGGGGATCTTCAACTCAGGACCTCTATCTCTCGGCAAACAATGCTCGGCATTACAATTGCCTGAGCAATTGTTAGAGCAAAATTGCACACGCCATCTTACACAACATAAGAACAACCGCACGCCGCAACCAACACGAGCAGCAGCCAAACGACCACGAGAAGCAGACAAACGCAAGCAGCATATAAAAGAACATTAAACAAACTTACATATGTGCATTTCCACAGAAATGTCAACCACAGAAAATAAACTCAAAGTCCATAAAAGTATGTTGTTTTAATTTATTTTTATAGGGAATCGATCAAATTTAACTAATGTAAACATTTTTTACATGTATTCATAACACATTTTGAATTATTAAAATGCAAAGTCAAGCAAGTGTAAAAGTTCTGTTTGAGCATTTATATTGCACGTTTTGTTTTGATTATTAATGTTCTTAACAAAAGACATTATGCTTTGACATTTGCTCTATTAAATTTCGGTGTATATTTAAAGAATGTTATATAAATGTAAAAGGAACGATGCAATTGCCAATTACGAAATATTTGTTATATTTTTCCCAGGATATTTTGATGTCGGGTGCGACATTGAAAAAGAACATTTGTTCTCAGTGCGTCAAAGATATATTTACAATATTAGTAACAAACAGATATGTTTATTGTAATTAAAAACAAGCCGATCAGTCGAGCGAGCGCGACAGTAGGATAGCCTGTGCAGGTCTTCAAAGAAAAGTATTTTCATTATAATGGGATTTAAATATATCGCTTGAAGTCGATTTTGCTTGCATCGAGAGTAGGTAGCTTGCGATAGTCTGGCAACATTGGATTGCGGATATTGATTGTTTATGTTTAGAGCCACAGCAGACGAAAGGCAAATCAAACATACATGAACAAACGCGTCTTTTCGTTCATTATATCGTCGGGCGGCGCAGCGACTGCGCTGCTACTGCGCTGCAACGCATCTGCATAAATTTGTTTCTTGAATAACTTCTGAGTTCAATATCCGATCGTACTGAAATTTGTAGCACAAATTGAAAGTAGGATACTTGCCATGTGTGCCAAATCTCAAGTCTCTAGCTATAAAACTGCTCGTGTTATCAGCTTTTTCGAGTTGTGGGCGAAGGGGGCGTGGCATCGCGATGAAATTTTCAGGACACATTAAGCCCAAGCTTTTTATCATGTGTGCCAAATCTCAAGTCTCCAGCTTTAACATTGCTTATGTTATGGGGATTTTTCTAATTTTAAAACCAACGGGACTTGATATCGAAAATTGAAAATAAACTTGATCTGCGTATGGTATTCAGGAACCTACATTCCAAATTTGAAGTCTCTAGCTCTTATAGTTGCTGAGATCCACGCGTTCATACAGACGGACGGACAGACAGACGGACAGGTGTCAATCGACTCGGCTATTGATACTGATTAAGAATATATATACTTTATATGGTCGGAGATGCTTCCTTCTGCCTGTTACATACATTCACACAAATTCATTATAGCCTTTTTTGCCCATTTTTAATGGGCAAAGGTTATAAAAAATTGTTCTGGAAAATAATTTGGACTTTTCTTTTGGTACTTATTTAAAGTTTGTCGCGTGCGACATCGTAAGTGTAAAACCTATGTTCGGAGCAGCAGCAGCAGCCGCCTCTCAACAATTCAGCTTAATAAAACGTCATATCTCGCATTGTTCTCAATTATCACTCATTAACGTAAACTCACTCAATCTTTCATTGTTTTTTCGCTCTATTTTTCGGTGCATTTGGCAATGCCTATGCTCCCATTCTGCTTGCTCCTCTCCTCGTTTTTGAATCTTGTTGAGTGCAGACGCATCACTTCTGCACTGCATCGAAATATTAATTAAATCACGGAAATAAAAAGACTATTTTATAAAACAATAATAAAACATTAAAATCTCGTTTTTAAACTAAAGATCGCTGCTGAAAAAGCTCAGTAGCCGCAAACATTGGTGACCCCGACGTGATTTCTTTTCTTTTCTCCTTTTTCGTTTTCGCTTTCGTTGTCGGTTTCTCTCCTTTGGATTTTCCTTCGGTTTTTTTCTTGAAGCTGCAAGAAAAGACGCGTGTTCTAAAAAATCAAGGTTACGGTCGTTTTCTTTGCTGCAGCTTTTTCATAATTTTTAGCTTGTAACCTGCGCTCAGGTTTTGAGTTATTAAATACGCCTTGCGCCCTTGGTGTGTAAAAATGACTCCAACAACGCAAAATTCGACTGCAGTGAGCCATAGCGAGGCTGGTGCAGCAACGGCAAAACGAATTACGTTTTTAAGCCGAAAAGCTGAGTCAATCGTTAACGGGCTGAAAGGCATAAAGGAGAAAATATCTCCTGAGGATTTGGCTGGCCTGGACGAATACGATCTCAAGGAACTTCTGTGTCTTACGGCTGAGCTGAAAGAGAGCTTCGATACAACTCATGCGTGTCTAGAAGAGCTGGATTTGGATTCAATCGGCAGCGACGTGTGCCTTGTATTTGACACAACTCTCTCATCGGTAAAGGTAGCCCTGCAGCGGGAGCTTGGCAAACGCAGCGTCATACCGTGCTCCACACTTCACCCGGGAAATGGAAGCGACCGCACGCCACTTGTTGTTGTTCCTACCCGATCAAGGCTGCCACAGCTGACGCTTCCAACGTTTAGTGGATCGTACACTGAATGGAACGATTTTTATTCAATGTTCACCACCGTCGTTGACAAAGAAGACGATTTGACGCCCATCGAGAAGCTTCAGCATCATTGTTCTTGCCTAAGCGGTGCAGCGTTGGACACAATTCGTGCGCTAGAGATAAGCGGCGCTAATTACAGATCTGCTTTAGCACTCCTTGAAAAGAGATTCGATAATAAGCGTCTTCTATTTCAGGCTCATATTAGAGAAATCTTTGGGCTAAGCAAGGTGGAAGCGCATGTTGGCAAGCTGCGCGAATTAGCAGACACTGTTATTTCTCATATGCGAGCTTTGCAAGCATTGGGATCTAAGGAGCAAGTGGCTGACTGTATCATCGTACAACTTCTGCTCAGCAAACTCGACAAGGCGACGCAAACCAGGTGGGAAGAGTGCTCACCACTTAGCGAGATACCTTCGTGGGAAAAGCTGGCTGAGTTTTTGGAAAGGCGTTGTCGCCTGCTTGAGAATGTGGAACATGCTGCGCAGCCGCTAGGCAGTCAAGGTGTCAAGGATGGCAAGACAGTTGGCTCACATCATCGCAAGTCACTTGTCGCATCAGCGGCTGCTTCTTCAGGATGTGCATTTTGCGACAAATCAGATCATGCAATATATCGATGCCCACAATTTGCCAATCTGTCTCCACATCTTCGCCAGAAGGAGGCCAAGAAGCTTATGCTTTGTTTAAATTGTTTGAAGAAAGGCCATATGCTGCGAGCCTGCAAGTCTGGCCATTGTCGGCATTGTCAACAGGCGCACCATACGCTGCTGCATTATGACCAGATGGCGGCACCCTCAGCTGCTGCTAATGCTGCAAGTGGATCTTCGCAGCGATTCAACTCGATCTCTCAGCCAAGCACTAGCGTAGCTGCGCCATTTACATCAACCACCACTCTGGCTGCTCAGGATCCTTCTGATGCTGTGCTTCTCGCAACCGCCGTTGTTCTTGTTAAGAATCGAGCCGGCACCTTTATTCCATGCCGCGCTCTTCTTGACTCGGGCTCACAGCTACACTTCGTAAGGGCACGACTTGCAAATCAACTCCAAATTCGGAAAACAAGGTCTCTCACCACTGTTTCAGGCATCGGAAACACCGATTTCTTTACGGATGGATACTCGATCAACGTCGACCTGAAATCACGGATAATCGATTTCTCCGCCAATCTTACAGCTGTTATTGCACAGGCAATAACCTAGCTTCGTTTTAAATACAGCAAATTGGTCCATTCCATCGAACATTCAGCTTGCTGACCCACAATTCCAGTTGCCACAGCGCGTCGACTTGCTCCTTGGAGCTGGAATCTTCTTCGAATTGCTTTGCGTGGGTCAGATACAGCTGGCTTCTGGGATGCCAACCCTACAAAAAACTCGACTCGGCTGGATCGTATCCGGCACCGGCCAGTTGGCCAACAAATCCTCGGCTCTTATCGCTCGCAGCAAAGCATCAGATGACACCAATCATGGAGCATCTCTAGATGATCTGGTACGTCGCTTCTGGGAGGTGGAGCATACATTTGAACCAATATCGAAGGCAACGCAGGAGGATCTCATTTGCGAGAAGCATTATAAGCAACATTTTTTTCGTCTGCCCTCTGGTGAGTACTCTGTCCGTCTGCCATTCAAGGAAGGATCAACGCATCCAGGCGAATCATTTCCACAAGCTCTTCGTCGCTTTGCAAATCTGGAACGAAAACTTCAACGGTCCCCAGATCTGAAGAAAAAATATTCGGCATTCATTAAGGAATATTGTGACCTCGGACACATGTCCCTCGTCGATGAACCCACCGTTAAGGAATGCAAGTATTTTCTTCCGCATCACTGCGTCATTAAAGAAGACAGCTCAACAACCAAATTGCGGGTAGTTTTCGATGGCTCTGCAAAAACTAGTGTAGGCGTCTCTTTCAATGACGTTCTCATGGCTGGGCCAACTATTCAGCCAAAGCTGTTTAACATTCTAATTCGTTTTCGAACATTCGCTATAGCTCTCACAGGTGACATCTGTAAGATGTACCGATGCGTACGCATTGCTCCTGCAGATAGCTACTACCAGTGCAATTTGTGGCGTGAATTTGCAGATCAGGCCATTCAAGTTTACAAACTGGATACCGTCACGTATGGCACCAAGCCTGCAGCATTCCTATCGATTCGTACGATGCATCAGCTGGCCACGGACGAATCCGCAGCGCATCCTCTTGGATCTCAGATTGTGCTCCGCGATTTCTATGTGGACGACATGATCACCGGAGGCAGCACTGTGCAGGAAGTAAATGACATTAGACGACAAGCAACAGAGCTGCTCGGCAAGGGAAATTTTATATTGCGAAAGTGGTGCTCTAATTGCTCCGATGTATTACAAGGCATCCCTGGCAATGAGTGTGAGAGCTTGCTGGAGTTCAATGACGGAAGCGGAATAACTAAGGCTCTAGGACTCGTTTGGGATCCTGTCAAGGACAATTTTCTCTTTGCCTTTACTCCGTACCAAACACATGAACGGCACTCAAAGAGATCTATACTATCAACAATAGCTCGATTTTATGACCCTCTTGGTCTCATTGGCCCCACGCTAACGCGTGCGAAGATTTTGTTGCAAGTCATCTGGCGAGAGAAGCTGCATTGGGATGAGAGTCTCCCAGCCGCTCTCGAGTCCGCATGGATTACCTTATGTAATGATATTTTCAACGTTCAGCTTTCAGCATTTCCTCGCTATGTTCTGCAACCTGACGCATCGTTTGAAATTCATGCATTTTGTGACGCCAGCATTGAGGCATATGGATCCTGCGTATACGTACGGTCATCCAAAAATGGACAACTGCAAGTCAATCTGCTCTGCTCCAAGGCACGTGTGGCTCCGTTGAAGACTTTAACCGTGCCGAAGCTCGAGCTTTGTGCAGCATATCTTCTGGCTCATCTGGTAAGCGACATTGAAAAAATGAACATATTTCAATGTGAGTTTCATTGTTGGTCGGATTCGTCTGTCGTGCTGTCCTGGCTCAAGGATGAGCCCTCGAAGTTCAACATATTCGTCGCAAATCGCGTGGCTGCCATACAACAACTCACCTTTGGAATGCATTGGCACTACGTTCCAACAGCCATGAACCCAGCAGACATCCTGTCAAGAGGCCCTTCCCCAAATGAGCTACAACGGTCGGCAATGTGGGCGTCGGGACCAAATTTTCTAAAAGGACCAAGGACAGATTGGCCTGAATCCTGCCTGCCCTCTCGATCATTGCCAGAAGTTCGTAAAGCGGCACTCATCTCAAGCGCATTTGGCAACGTCTCCAATTTCAAATACATCAACTCCTTCAAGAAAATGCAACGCATATTTGGCTATGTAAGCAAATTTATCTCGTCGTCGAAGTCGCAGGACACTGCAGATCATATTCAACGTGGAACGCATCTGTTAATCCGGCTCATTCAAAAGGAAACTCTATGGCAAGAGTACAAGGCCTTGCGGTCGAATAAGGTTGTTACAGCTTCAAGTGACATTGCATCTTTGGCACCGTTCCTGGACGAATTCGGCCTGATTCGAGTTGGCGGCAGTCTCAAGCATTCTTTGCTTGGATTTGCATCTCGTCATCCCATCGTACTTTCCAAAAATCATCCACTTACAGCTGCAGTCATCATGGACTTTCACGAGAAGCTATTGCACGCAGGGCCGCAGGCATTGCTAGCTGCTATTAGGCTTCAATTTTGGCCGGTAGGCGGGATGAAAAGTGTAGCTCGTGTCCTCAGAAAGTGTATCAGATGCTTCAGAGCAAGACCGAGGCTTGCTGAGCATCTAATGGGAGACTTGCCCAAGGATCGCGTTAGAATGGCACAAGCGTTTTACGTTTCTGGAGTAGACTATTGTGGGCCCTTCCTCTACAAGTCAGAAGTCCGAAACAGACAGCCTATCAAGTGCTACATAAGCGTATTTATTTGTTTTAAAACCAAAGCAGATCACTTCGAATTAGTGAAAGACCTGTCAACAAACTCGTTCCTCCATGCGCTCAAGCGATTCACTAGCACTCGAGGAAAGCCTGCCTGCATTTGGTCCGATAATGCCACAAATTTTGTTGGTGCCAAAAATGAGCTGCAAGAGCTTCGCCGACTTCTTCTCAGCACCGCACACAACGACGCCGTTCACACACAATGCCTGGAGGACCAAATTAAGTGGAAGTTCATACCACCGAGGTCGCCCCATTTCGGTGGCCTTTGGGAGGCCGCAGTTAAGCTAGCCAAACACCACTTGTATCGGTCCGCTGGTGCATCGCTTTTGGGATATGACGAACTTCGCACGTTGGTATGCCAGATCGCCGCCATAATGAACTCTCGGCCTCTTCTATCTCTTTCAGAAAACCCAAATGATCTTGATGTTTTAACACCAGCTCACTTCCACATTGGGAGACCATTCACAGCACCGCCTGAACCAGAATTGACACAGTTGAACTACGATCGCCTCGATCAATGGCAGCGCGTCAGCTTTCATCAGCAAGTCTTCTGGAGAAGATGGTCAGAAGAGTACCTAACGCTCCTGCAACAGCGTGCTAAATGCGAACAGAATATTGCACAAAACTCTAATAACCAAAATATAGCGGATTTAATGGAAAAAACAATTAAAGCGGTTCCAATTGAAATAATAATTATAACGGTTTCGGTTCCGGGGGAATTATAATTATGGAAATTCCAATAGGTACAATAACCCGAACGGTTTTGACCCTAATAGAAATAATAACTACGGTGATTCCAATTTCAATAGAAACAACAGTACCGACTCACAAAACTCAAACCCATTCAACCAAAATCAAACACAATTTGTGGCAACGTTCTTCTTCCAACTTTAATAATATTGAAAGTTATGCAAGTTTTCAAAATCCGTCATCTAATTTCAGTTTATTGGGGATCTTCAACTCAGGACCTCTATCTCTCGGCAAACAATGCTCGGCATTACAATTGCCTGAGCAATTGTTAGAGCAAAATTGCACACGCCATCTTACACAACATAAGAACAACCGCACGCCGCAACCAACACGAGCAGCAGCCAAACGACCACGAGAAGCAGACAAACGCAAGCAGCATATAAAAGAACATTAAACAAACTTACATATGTGCATTTCCACAGAAATGTCAACCGCAGAAAATAAACTCAAAGTCCATAAAAGTATGTTGTTTTAATTTATTTTTATAGGGAATCGATCAAATTTAACTAATGTAAACATTTTTTACATGTATTCATAACACATTTTGAATTATTAAAATGCAAAGTCAAGCAAGTGTAAAAGTTCTGTTTGAGCATTTATATTGCACGTTTTGTTTTGATTATTAATGTTCTTAACAAAAGACATTATGCTTTGACATTTGCTCTATTAAATTTCGGTGTATATTTAAAGAATGTTATATAAATGTAAAAGGAACGATGCAATTGCCAATTACGAAATATTTGTTATATTTTTCCCAGGATATTTTGATGTCGGGTGCGACATTGAAAAAGAACATTTGTTCTCAGTGCGTCAAAGATATATTTACAATATTAGTAACAAACAGATATGTTTATTGTAATTAAAAACAAGCCGATCAGTCGAGCGAGCGCGACAGTAGGATAGCCTGTGCAGGTCTTCAAAGAAAAGTATTTTCATTATAATGGGATTTAAATATATCGCTTGAAGTCGATTTTGCTTACATCAAGAGTAGGTAGCTTGCGATAGTCTGGCAACATTGGATTGCGGATATTGATTGTTTATGTTTAGAGCCACAGCAGACGAAAGGCAAATCAAACATACATGAACAAACGCGTCTTTTCGTTCATTATATCGTCGGGCGGCGCAGCGACTGCGCTGCTACTGCGCTGCAACGCATCTGCATAAATTTGTTTCTTGAATAACTTCTGAGTTCAATATCCGATCGTACTGAAATTTGTAGCACAAATTGAAAGTAGGATACTTGCCATGTGTGCCAAATCTCAAGTCTCTAGCTATAAAACTGCTCGTGTTATCAGCTTTTTCGAGTTGTGGGCGAAGGGGGCGTGGCATCGCGATGAAATTTTCAGGACACATTAAGCCCAAGCTTTTTATCATGTGTGCCAAATCTCAAGTCTCCAGCTTTAACATTGCTTATGTTATGGGGATTTTTCTAATTTTAAAACCAACGGGACTTGATATCGAAAATTGAAAGTAAACTTGATCTGCGTATGGTATTCAGGAACCTACATTCCAAATTTGAAGTCTCTAGCTCTTATAGTTGCTGAGATCCACGCGTTCATACAGACGGACAGACGGACGGACAGACGGACAGACAGACGGACAGGTGTCAATCGACTCGGCTATTGATACTGATTAAGAATATATATACTTTATAGGGTCGGAGATGCTTCCTTCTGCCTGTTACATACATTCACACAAATTCATTATAGCCTTTTTTGCCCATTTTTAATGGGCAAAGGTTATAAAAAATTGTTCTGGAAAATAATTTGGACTTTTCTTTTGGTACTTATTTAAAGTTTGTCGCGTGCGACATCGTAAGTGTAAAACCTATGATCGGAGCAGCAGCAGCAGCCGCCTCTCAACAATTCAGCTTAATAAAACGTCATATCTCGCATTGTTCTCAATTATCACTCATTAACGTAAACTCACTCAATCTTTCATTGTTTTTTCGCTCTATTTTTCGGTGCATTTGGCAATGCCTATGCTCCCATTCTGCTTGCTCCTCTCTTCGTTTTTGAATCTTGTTGAGTGCAGACGCATCACTTCTGCACTGCATCGAAATATTAATTAAATCACAGAAATAAAAAGATTATTTTATAAAACAATAATAAAACATTTAAATCTCGTTTTTAAACTAAAGATCGCTGCTGAAAAAGCTCAGTAGCCGCAAACAACCTATAAAATAATAAAAAAAATTCTAAAATATTTTTATTTGTATATAAAATACAACATATAAAATTTTTTAAGTTAAAATAATTTTTTGGAGCATTTTTAATATTATTTTATTATTTTCTGATGGAAGTTGAATAAATATATTTTGACAAGCCTAACTGAAAGATATTTTTTATGTTTATAATTTTTGTTGTGAAAATAAATATTTTGTAGATATTAAAAATCATTTATAATCACCTAATGCATATCAAATTGCATAACAAGTTAAAAAATAAACATAAAATGCTTGATGGAACAAAATGTCGCGTGAGTTACCGCTACCGATTTTACGTCGGCTCCACCCAAGCCCCCGCGGTCAATACTCTATTTAAAACGATGTCACTCACACAGACATCAATCGTTGCAACATTGTCCGATGACACAACATCGTCCACTGAAATTTAAATGCCATCGCAGCATTCTTAAAGCCCGAATGTAAACAACATTCCAATCTAGTACTTGACATCCGGCGCAGAGCCGCAGAATCGCCAACCGTGGCTCCGGGGCCTAATAATCTCGGGACAAATCGCTTTGCATCACTGAGCGAAGGCCCCAAGAGGAAAAAGAAAAGACTTTTCAACCATTGGAAAACGAATTTCCAGAACTACCTGAAGTGAACCAACCCAACCTCAAATACTTACTCATCTCTGCCAAAAACTCCGACAAATTGCTCGCCGATTACAACTGCCTTGCATTTCATCGTGAGCTCAAGACTTTTTCGAAAGATATTCTCTCAATCGACACGCTTAACAATGGAAACTTACTCTTGTTAGTAAAGTCGAAAGAAGCTACCGAGAAACTTGCCAAGTCTACACAGAGCGAAAAAATCAAGTATTTCGTACTAAAAACGCCACATTTTATACTTGATTTCTCACTAAGAATGAAATTACTGAAGTCAAGAATCTCAATCTTAATTCAAGTACGATTTCTTAAGTTTGAAAATTTAAGTATTCAGTATTTTCAGACTTAAAAGTGAGTTCGAAGCATACTTGAACTAAGTACATTCATTCTTTATTTAAGTACAATTCACACTCGTTCTGAGTCACTTAAATTCTGTAACTAAGTACACAAGTATCTCAAAATACAAATATGATTATGTATTTTTGCTTACAGCAGGCTTAAATCAGAATTGTGTAAACATAGAGTTATTGTGTAAAATGTTCTTAAAATAATACCACAAGCTGATTAATAAAATTGTCTAAATTATCAGCGTGGGTGTTAAAGACTTTCAGATAGTGTGAAAGTTGGAGAAGACTTACTACAGAAAATTATCCTCCTGTCGAATATAGTCTTAACTTCTCGATGCCCATTGAAATGCTCCTTATAGCAGACAAGCTAGAACCATTGGGGAATTCTAAGCAAGAAATCGCAAAAATGATTTAAGTTTAATAAATCTTGATATAAGATGTCACAAACTTGTTCAGTGGGTTTCGCTGTGATAATCTGTTTCGAGCCCGAGATCCGAACTAATATCTAGAATTTTCATACTCATATCTAGTAAATCTGGAGTTCTACTTAATTCAAGATTGTTTACTCTTATATCAAGAATATGTGTACTTCGTCTAAGAATTGGTTTACTCATTTTCAGTAATTCGTACTTGTATCAAGTATGTATTTTAAGAATGGTAAATACTTAATTCGAGGTCATTCGTACTTAATTTTAGTACGGCATATTTCGCTCTGTGTACCCAATTGCCAGGAATCTGCGAAATTGTATGCAGAATCCACGAGAGCTTGAACGTTGTGAAAGGTATAATATATGCGCCTTATCTTAAAAACATATCAGAAGAAGAAATAGTCAAGGAACTTAAATCTCAGAAGGATCTGTATACAAGTTTAACCGAATCCAAGACGGACAACTTACACCCACTGGAGTCATCCTGGTTTCATTCGACCTTTACAAGCTAAACATGGCATGGTACACCGTAAGGGTCAGGGAATACATACCAAATCCCATGCGCTGAAAGAAATGCCAACTCCTAGGGCATACGATTAAGTACTGTAAAAACGAAAAAGCAAGAATATACGAATGCATTCAAGTAGAAGAAGAACATCCCGCCAACTCTCCTTTCTGCCCCAAATATCAGCAACAGAAAGAAATCATGCGAATAAAAAAAAAAACAAATGCAGTATGAGAGAAGCCAAAGCTCTCTTTCGACAGACACAGCTCAACTCAACTACCACAAGCTATGCTGCTGCTGTCTCCTCAACTCAAGGTTTAGCATCCGGAAGCTGATCAGTAAAGCAATCGTCGTCCCGCTCAACGCCCGATGACTCTACCCCAACGCCCTCTGCGCCGGCCGCGTCAACGAAAAAACAACCAAAAAAACCATCCAAAGCAAAACAAAGAAACACACACACTAGAATCTACCAACATCTCAGCGCGTCAAGCGAAAAAAAATGCACTATACTCCCCTCTAGCCTTTTCTTTAGAAGAGTTCTTATCTCATAATATCTACGATAGTAATCAAAACAAATACTCAAACCCTATAACCTGCCAACACAAAAATTTGGTCCAGCTGTTGTTCTGAGAATAGTAAACACTTCAATAACCCCAGTAATACTTCTTGGCGATGTGAACTCATGGAGTCTTCTTTGGGGGTCCACTTACGCTAACACACGAGGAAAAAAGAAAATTATCCTTAACGACGGCTCTCCCACCCACTTTTCAACCCACAACACATTTACTTGCACAGACATTACGTTGGCTTCTATCCAACTCAGCCACAAATGTCAATGGGGAATATCTTCCAGCTTAAATGGCAGTGATCACTTTCCCATTGCAACAAACATGAGTACATTCAAAATCACACCTGCTCGAGAACCCAATTACTCTTATAGAACTAGAAGCCACACTCCACCACGCCAAAGGTAAAACTCCAGGAGCTGACAGGATATCATATCCTATGCTTGAAAATCTTCCGTCCGAAACCAAACTAAAAATATAAGAAATATTCAATGACATTTTTTTTTAATAATACCAATTCCCAAACCTAATAAGCTTCCCAATCAAAAAACCCTTACCGCCCCATCTCACTACTTTCTTGCATCAGTAAAATTGTTGAAAAATTAAAAGCGAGCCAGCTCGTCTGGTTTCGGCATGAAACAAACTGATCTCCCTTTCAAAAAATTCAAAGCACGATAGATGCATTACTGCAAATTCACGGGTACGTACCTGATGCTCTCTCGACACGAAATCACATCACCATTCTGGGGACGGATTTAGAGAAGGCATTTGATCGCGTAGGCATACATGCAGTCCTTGAACGGCTTGGCCTCTGGGGGTCGGTCCGAAGATATTCCACGCAGTGATATCCTTCATGACCCAGCGCCTGTTTCGTGTCCGAGTTCATAACTCATACTCTCCCTCTTTTCAACCACACAGTGGCATCCCACAAGGCTCCCCATTATCAGTCGTCCTCTTCACAATATAATTTAAAAAACTCAACAAAATATTACTGTCCTACAAACATATTAATTTCTCTGTCTACGCTGACGACGCAATTATATATACAACCGGTCGGAAAGGCTACAGTCGAAGTCGACTATGAGAGACCCTCTAATAACACTATAGTAATAACACTAATAGTACCCCATAGCGCGTTATAACGTCGATATGTTCTTCTTCTTGCTTTGGTTCGACACTGAGTAATATTGAGTTTTGAATAAATTCCGAGTTTATTATCTGATCGTGATGAAATTTTCAGGATACATTATATGCCTGCAAGAAACCCTTTCACCACAACAATTTTTCAAGATCAAAACTCCAAAGCCTTACATAGGCTAGTTCAAAAACGCTCATTCTATTGCCACCAGCAAACAAGGTATCGGCTTTCTGGTAAAACGTTCGCTACCATACGAATATATTTAAGTAAATTCAAACATAATTGCTGAAACTCTTGTGATCAATAACATTGCTTAATTAACAATAATTAACATGTACATTCCGCCCACACAAAAATATGCTCCACCTGATATTCTGAGAATAGTAAACACTTCAATAACCTCAATAATATTTCTTGGCGATGTCAACTCATGGAGCCGTCTCTGGGGGTCCATAGTGCGTTGTAACGTCAATATGCCCTTCTTCTTCCTTTGGCCCGACACTGAGTAATATTGAGTTTTGAATAACTTCCGAGATTATTATCCGATCGCGATGAAATTTTCAGGATACATTGGGAGCCTGATCTTCGTGTGCCAAAATTCAGGACTCTAGTTTTACTTTATTATACCCTGTGGGGGTATATTAAGTTTGTTTAAAATATGTAACGGGCAGAAGGAAGCATGGCCGACCCCATAAAGTATATATATTCTTGATCAGCATCAATAGCCGAGTCGATATAGCCATGTCCGTCTGTCCGTCGGTCTGTCGGTCCGTCGGTCCGTCGGTCTGTCGGTCTGTCGGTCCGTCCGTATGAACGAAAGGATCTCAGAGATGGTAAGAGCTAGAAGCTTTAACTTGGTGTCCCAGCACTGGTAAGTTTTGCAGGCAGATCAAGTTTATCTTTTTTTTTGGATGCCACGCCCACTTTGCCCACAAATTAAGTAAAAGTAAAAGCATAAAACAAGCAGTTTTGTAGCTCAAACCCCTCATAACTAGAGCAATATAACAGCTAAAGACTTCACATTTAGCACACATAATAAATATTTTGTGGTCAATGTGTCCAGAAAATGTTATCACGATGCCACGCCCCCCTCGCCTACAATTCGGAAAAGCTTATAACAAGAGCAATATTACAGTTAGAGACTTCAGACTTGGGACACATGATGAATATTTTGTGGTCGATGTGTCCAGAAAATTGTATCGCGATGCCACGCCCCCTTCACCCACAAATTAAGTAAAACCTCATAAAGCAAGCAGTTTTGTCACTCAAAAACCTCATAGCAAAAGCAGTTTTGTAGATGGAGACTTGAGATTTGGCACACATGATGAATATTTTGTGGTTGATGTGTCCAGAAAAATGTATCACGATGCCACGCCCCCTTATCCCACAAAAATTAAAAAACGAATTACTAGAGAATTTCATCTGGAGTGAATTTGAGCGGGTTCCTGTAAACCCACAGGGTATATTACGGTCGGGGTCCCGACTGTTCGGCTTGTTTTTTTTATGGGATTTCAAAAATTTCGTTATCGATTTGCGGAGGCGGAAGGGGCGTGTCAAAATTTTAGCTTAAACTTGATCTGCTTATCTCATAGAGAAACCACCATACCAAATTTGGTGACTTTAGCTCTCATAGTCTCTGAGATCTAGGCGCTCATACAGGCAGACGGACATGACTCGTCTGGTGATGCTGATCAAGAATATATATACTTTATGGGTTCTGCCGGACTTCCTTCGACCTGTTACGCACATTTTTTTTTTTTTGACAAACTTAATAGACACGTTTTACTTTATTAAAGTAAAGGGTCTTAAAATAGAATAATTGTAGAAATTAGGAACCGCCTCATAAGCAGCCGCTGAAAGCTAACCTTATTCTGGGCATCCAGTCACATGGGTATTGCAGGAAATGACAACGCCGACGAACCAGCTCGTCATGCCACCCATTCCCCGCTCAATACAACGACCCCTTGGAGGGTGCCCATATAATGCACATGGTCTCTGAGTTTATTAAGTCTCACAAATTAGACAACTGGACTCCATTTGAACACTGGGACAGGAAATTTAACATTAAATGCGAAAGCATTAAAATTTCGCCCAACACACCCAAAATCAAATTGACAGCTTTCATTCGAGACCGGATTGGGCAGACCAACATCACACACAAGCACCTGCTGGAAAACACAGACGCCCCTGTTTGCTCCTGTGGATCCGCTCTCACAACCGAGCACATCTTCGTCTCGTGCCCCAACTACAATAGCGTCAGAACCTGAGTATTCAGCAACATGTCACCCAATGCTATCCTTCTATCATTACTTCGCCATTTATTGTTGGATTTACCTACCCTTAATTTGAGTGCTTGCTTTACCAAATCGGTTAATTGAAATTGGAAATATATTCAAAAATGTTTGCGCAGCTTCGAAAATTCGAAAACAAAATTAATATTTCGAACACGCTTCCATGAAAAATTTTCGTGTTTAGTAGGCCAAAGTCCATAAGAAAATCATACATACATTTACTTTGCAAAACTAGTGTAAACTAGTGTTATTTATTTCATACGTGAGTTACGTTAATTTATTATATTGCACTTATTTATACATTTATTTGCGTTTGTTTAAGTTGTTTGAATTGTAACGCGATCATAAAGGGGTTGCCAGACTGTTAATTTTGAGATTCATCAAGTAATTTTTAAAAATATTGTTTAATAGGTAATTGCCACGAGCATCAACATTTGGCTCATCCACTCACATTTGGATGAGTCTGATTTTTGGATTGCCACGAGCGAATGTGTAACTGTAAACTGTCATTTGTCAGAACTGGCCTTTAAGCAGGCTTTATTTCAATAAAAGTATTACAGTCTTTAGTTGAGTTATAATTATTAAAAGTTGTAAGACATTTAATTTAAGTGTTTTAGCAATAATATACGGTATTTTTTACTAGAATTTCTCAAAAAACACTGATATTTTATTAAATTTAAATTTTGCGCTAAATTTTAAATTAGCGTCAGCTGTTTATATCGATAAAAATGGTGTGTTCGATAAAAAAATACTGAAATTCGACGGGGCCAATGGCAACGAATGTCATCATCCAAATTGAATGATGGCGAGCCGAACATCCAGACCTTATGAGATTTTATACAGGCATGATCGGAACATTCTGTCTGAATGATGAAAGTCGCGACGAGTGAGCCAAATCTGCTGTCGTGAAAATAGCCTTTGAATATCCTATAAATAAGTAGCAAATTAAATAAGATTGAATAATTGGCCAGAAATATTGTTATTATTTAAATTACAAAATGATTAGAAAATATTTATATTAATGTACATTGTAAATTCATAAAATTAATATGAGTTGGTAAATCGTTATTCAGCAATTTGTCCGTATAAGTGTCGTGAAACCGAAGTCCGAATATGATTCCGAGAGTAAAAATATAAATAATTTTGTTATCCGACTCGCCTGGTATCGTGGTCGTGCTAATTCCTGAGTAATGCTGATAGCTTGCCGGCAAATCGATACCTGGATGCGACCAATAAGTCAGTTTATAGCGAAGAAACTAGATGAGCTACAATCAGGAACTTAGTTCGTTACCACACTGTGTAGAGCGAGAGCGGATTTATTTAAATTTATATTATTTATATATAACCAGTCGAAAAGGCTACAGTCGAAGTCGACTATAGGAGACCCTTTACTTATTCTTCAAAATGGAAATTGGAGTGACACTAATAGTACCCCATAGCGCGTTGTAACCTCAATATGCTCTTCTTCTTCCTTTGGCCCGACACTGAGTAATATTGAGTTTTGAATAACTTCCGAGCTTATCATCCGATCACCATGAAATTTTCAGGATACATTAGTACCCCGATGCTTGTCCTGTGTGCCAAAATTCAAGTTCTAAAATTGACCATTATATGGGATTTTAAGTTTTTTTTGAATAACTTTCAAGATTATTATCCGATCGCGATGAAATTTTCAGGATACGTTGGGACACTGATATTCGTCCTGTGTGCCAAAATTCACACTCTAGCCTAAATACTTTTCGTTTTATGGAATTTCAAAAATTTTGTTTACGATTTTTGGGGGCGGAAGGGGGCGTGGCAAAATTCTAAAACAAACTTGACCTTTTCGGGGGCCGCAGGAGTATTGTCCCCAAATTTGGTGACCCTAGCTCTTATAGTCTCTGAGATCTAGGCGTTCATACAGCAGGACAGACGGACATGGCTATATCGTCTCGGCTGTTGATGCTGATCAAGAATATATATACTTTATGGGGTCTGCCAGACTTCCTTCGACCTGTTACGCATATTTTGACAAACTTAATAGACCCTTTTTACTTTTTTAAAGTAAAGGGTCTAAAAAAGGGTTGAAAAGTAGGCTCAAAAATTTTTTGAGAGGCTGTTTTGATAGTCGGTATCCAGTACATCAAAACTTTGGGCACTCAAAAAGTGACTGCCGTTTTACAACACTGTTCATAAACAGCTAGTGTTTTATTCTGACACGTTGGAATATGAAACTTTTTCATCTTTCGACTAGTGAAAATAGTTTTCAAGTCATGGCCGCCTGGCAGGCATTAAGAAAATCGAGCATTTTGATTGCTCAAACTTTTTCAAGCTACTGGATACTATGCTTTAAACTCTAATATCCTTTGATCCAAGAGGCGTATTATTAAAATTTAAAAAAAATCACCATAACATAAGCAACATTCACAATACCATTGACATAATCAACCATTCACGTATCACATGTCCTTAAAGGACCTAAGGTATAGATCCTACAATCTTGATCATCCTGAAACTCAAGCTTCAGACTAGAGCTATTGGTAATTTAATTAAAATCTTAAGAAAATGGATTTAGTTATAATAGCAGGAAGTTACAATGCTACTTGGAAGGGTATCACTTCGATGTGATAACCGATCACCTGGCACTGAAGTGGCTGAACTCAATAGAAATACCGATAGGGCGAGTCGCGCGGTGGGCATTAGAACTACAACAGTTCTAGTTCGATGTCCACTATCGCCGTGGGAAATTGAACGTAGTGGCGGACGCACTTTCAAGGTGCCCTCTTGAAGCTTGCTAGCAAGCCGTGGAGGCAATGCCATCTTGTAAGTGGATAGCCAACATGCGGGACAGGGTAACGAAGGAACCGGCTAAGTTCACGGGTTATGTGGAGGAAAATGGGCAACTCTACCAGAATCTAGGGCGCCGGGCAGACGATGAGGTTTTCATTCCCTGGAAACTCTGCGTTCCCAGTGGGCAAAGGCCGAGAGTGCAACAAGAGTGCCACGATGCTCCCACTGCCGGCCATCAAGGAGTGAGGAAGACGGTCTCCCGGCTCGCACAGAGGTATTACTGGCCAGGGATGTTCCGGGATACCGCGAAGTACGTGAAGGGTTGCGAGTTATGCCAGAAGTTCAAGTGCGAGCAGCGTAAACCGACGGGTCAGATGTTGACGAAGCAAGTGGCAATATTGTAAGCCGATTTTGTTGGACCCCTCCCCCGTTCAAAGCACGGTAATACCATGTTGTTGGTTTGCCACGACGCGTTTTCGAAATGTGTGGAACTGTTGCCACTGAGGAAGGCGACAGCAGCATCGCTGCAAACAGCATTTCGAGAGCGGATTCTGAGCAGGTTCGGAGTCCCTAAAACGTTCCGGAAGCGACAGGCACTGCAACGAACTAACAAACTTTGGCTTTAGTAGACACACCTATCATAATCTTCATAGAGTAGTTCTAACTAACCTAAGAAATTCTGTAGATCGTTAGCCGCACTGTTGCTTCTAATTAAGTCAATGAGAGAGTCTAATTATTCTCAGTTTACAGATGGATTCGGAATCGATTGTTATTAGTGACGACGAGGAGTCAGAGGTGGAGGAGGAGGTGGACAGCGATGCCACTGAGTCGTACCCGGGGTACGAACAGCGGGACCCAAGGAGAAACCGGGTGTACTACCAGCCCCGGCGAGACGGTGCTACGGTCGAGGACGACGTGTCAGAGGACAGTGACACATCCACGGTCCAGGGATGGAGAGACCGGCAGCGTGGGGCATCACCGCCGCGAGTCCGGCATACCATATATAATCATACGGACAGGACGATGGAACGGCTGGACGGGGTCATAATGATCCGATCGACGGAGACGACGACGGTTTTCATTGAGGCGCCCCGCTAGGCCAACCCACATTACTATGTGGAGGAGCCGAAGACGCCGTCCCAGCTGCCTGCTCTCCCGGGACCGGAGGTGAACCGTGAGCTCGATGCCATGCCGATCGACGAAGAGGGTGAGCCCGTGGCATCAGACATCGAGGAGCCGAAAGTACAATCCCCGCTGTCTGATCTCCCAGAGCCCGAGGAAAGGCACGAGTCCGAGGTCGTTCCTAGCGCCGGAGATGCTGAGCCCGCCGTGTCAGACGTGGAGGAGCCAACCGCACCATCCCCGGCTGTTCCTCTCCAGGAGACGGACGAGGATGTCGAACCCGAGGGGATGGCGGAAAAGGGGTCCGCTATAATCCCGCCAAAATGGCCTGGATCATTCAAACCAACCTCCGCGGGTTCCCAACCGGAAACGACGCCAGTAAATGTTTCATCCCTAAAGGAGGTTGCGGCTGTGTCCCCCACGGGGAGTGACCTCGTACATGTCATGACGGACTTGCTAGATGGGTGGTAGATTGACATGGAGGTAGTCTTCGGGGAGCAGCGAGATCCCCTTGCCACACTGCACCCGTTGATCCCTCAGGGGTGGCGGATCTTCCCGATAGGGACAATCCTATCACGAGACACGATTGCGCTCCTCGCGGCAGAAGCCCAGCGCTACCGAGGACGACATCGCCGCACCCGGTTCAAGGTGAACGTTGGAGAGGATAATTTTACAGTCACCGTAGCCAACTCACAGCTGGCATAGGGCACGCGAGGCGCGATGATGTAGATAGTAGGTTAACAGTTAGTTTAAGGCAGAGTATTATTAGTATTAAACATTAGTATTAAGTCGGCACAGAAGCCAATAATCAGAATATTATTTAGTCAGAATATTGTTAGTATTGAGCATTAGCATTAAGTCGGCACTGAAGCCAATAGTCAGGATATTATTCAATCGGAATATTGTTAGTATTAAGTCGGCACTGAAGCCAACATTATGCGCACGGAGCGCGTCTCCAAAAAGAATAGATTTAGTTTTTAGGATTAAGTGGCAAAGGAGCCAAAGGAAAAAAAGTAGATTTGCTTTAGATAGGAGCATAACTGCCGTTGCCCGCGGACAAGCGTACGCCGTCGATCGGTTGTACAACACTGCCAGCAAATTGCAACTCTACCTCTCGAGAGAACGAAACAGCGCAAACTCGGTGGTGAGTTGCGAAGCGGTGGTGAGTTTTGTGCAGCCGAGGCTGTCGCGGGGCTTGACCGCGAGCAGGACGGTACTTTGTGATCGACAGGCAGAATTGGCAGACGTCGCGAGTTGGCGCGTCTGTACAACATAAAAGGAGATAAGTAAGTAGTAAATAGGCGGAGCGCTAGGGCTCCACTAGGCAAGTGCGGCAGGGGCTATAGGTGTAATTAAAAACGCATATACTAATAAAGAAAATTGTTGCTGATCTAAAACTTACTCTTTTCTTTCAAACCCAATACATATTTTCGAAGTAAATAGCGAGGGCATACCCGTTTTCCGAGTGAGTAATCCCGGCATTTTGTGTAGTAGAAACTAACCCCTTTTGCAATAAACAGCGAGGTCAAGTCCCGTTGGCCAAGCGAGTAATCCCGGCGTTTTGAGAAGTCTACTAGTTTTCTAGGTGAATCTTTCCATCCCTCCTTCCAGCGTCCAGCGAAATTTACAAATCTCTTGTAAATTCTAGACCCGGACAGACTGAGATCTCTACCCCGGCTGGAAACTTCCTTACAAGTGGCACCCGAGCAAGGAACGTTGGAAGTTGAAAGGGGCGTGGCGTGATAGTGGCGTAAAAACCCATGGTCATGCCCAAACAAAGATTCGCCAAAGTTTGTGTTTGGTTTTTTTTTAGTAGAAGCACGCCTAGTTGGTTATACCCCGCCCTAACCCTGCCTTCAATTTGGTCGCAGCAGCACGTGCTTGGACAGGAAAAAAAGAGAGAGAAAGCACCCCCGTTTACACGCACGCATACCCACGCTCTTTCGCGTAAGCAGAGCAGCGGGCTCTGCCAAGAAAAAGTACGGACCGCAGTCGACGTCGACGTCGCAAAGTACCTTACGCTTGCGTTCGGCGAGTGCAAGCGCGCGATTGTGCCTGTGTGTGCTGAAAGGAAACGGGAGTTTCAATGCACAGGGGGTCGAGTGCCGTGGTTTCGTGAACGAAAATACTCGAACCACTGAAGTGACAGTTTTATTCAGTGCTAATACGCAGTTTGTCGACGAACAGTTATACGAACAACAATCCCGTGCACAGTGGGCCGCGTACCGCGTACCGCGTTTTCGTGAGCGAAATTACGCGAAAAATGAAGCAATTTTGTGAAGTGCTAGTACACGGTTTGTCGTCGGGCAATAAATGGAGCGTCGATTCAGTGCACCGTGGGCCGAAAGACACGCATTCCCAGGAAAAACCGTGAAGTGCGATGGAGGCAGGTGAGTGCCAGAATCCGGGAGTAGGCGTGCGCTGGATTCACCAGCGCCGCAAAGAAGAACTGGTGGACATGGCGCAGGCACTCGGTCTAGCCAGAGAGGGCCGCGTAGAGGATCTGCGCAAGCGGTTGGCTACGTTTGTGCAGGACGGGAGCCATACGGCGGAGACGTGGGCCCGTTTGGGAGAATATGAGGCACGGTACGCCAAAATGGTGGAGTTTCTGCCGGTAAGCATCGCGCTTGGCATGGGTGAGCGGCGTCGTTCCCGTCGGGTAGGTTAAGTGCCTCGGGGCGAGGGTTATACCCGACGTCCGGGTGGAAGCGGCGTCAAGAGCATCAGGGATCGGCTCGGCGGTGGCACGGACGCCCGCCGGTCCCAGCTGCGACCCCTGTGTTCCCATGGTGCGCCTCCAACCCGAGGCCCGGTGGACGCATAATGTCGCGGAGCAAGTTCGGAAGTGGGGAATGCAGTATGGAGGGCAGACTGGCCCGCTTGGGTTCATAGAGGCTCTGGAGGAGTGGGCCATCACGTATGGCATCGATCTCGAGCAGATGCCCCGAGTCGCGAGCGAAGTGTACGCTGATAGAGTAGCCAGGTTCGTTCCCGCCGACAGCGTGAGGGGGAAGGATTTAAAGACTACCTCATCGAAATCAGGGAGTTGATGCATCACGCCGTGTACAGTGTGACACAAGAATTGCACCGGGTGTACGAGAATGCTGGCCGGGAGTACATGTTGTATGTACGCTGGCATGATTTCTCTACCCTGGCGCAACTGACACAAATGTGCGCGGAGTATGAGAACGTGATGGGGAAAGGGATGGAGTGCCCGGAACGACACACTTGAACCAGGGCCGCTCTGGTCCAGCGTATGAGGAGGCCGGACGGGCAACGCAGAACGCTAGACGGCCTCGTAATCCGTTCCGTTCCGCGCCTGCAGTAGCGCAGGTGGCGAGGGCAACAGTGGAGGTGACGAACCGGATGATGACCCAGGATGGTGGGCCGGGATTCGATCCCCGCCGGGTCTGCCACAGTTGCGCGCAAGAAGGCCACTTTGCGCGAGAGTGCCAAAACGCGCGGGTTACATTCTGCCGGCGGTGTGGACAGCGTGGGCGAAGCAGCCAGGAATGTTGCTGGCGCACGGCCGCGGGAAACGGGCAGTGGCGTCCCCCAGGTCAGAGTCGGGGCGACGCCGGCGACAATCGACAGTAGAATGCCCATTGGTTGTAGAAGGGGCCGGGTCGCGGCCAGGGTGGAGATTGGAGGACGAAGGATGCCGGCCACGATAGACACCGGGGCCACGTGGAGCTTTATGTCCGAGGAATGTGTACGAAGGTGGACGATCAAAGGAAAGCCACGGGATGTGCACACGCGGATTCGGTTCGCCGATGGGTCCACACTAGCGGTTAATAGGATGTTGAAGACGAACGTGGGATTGGCTGGGAAGACGGTAAGCCTGCCGATGCTTATCATGCCTTCCATGCTTGACCACGTCTACTCGGAATGGATTATTTGTGCGCTATGGGCGCGGCGCTGCGATGTGGCAACGCGGAGTTGGTTTTGGAGGCAGTGGCGGCGCCGTCGGTAGAACCCGAGGGGCCCGCTGAGGAAACGACGTCGATAGAAGGCCCCCCGCACCCAAAAAGCGGAATGCCTGCTCGGCGAAGGAGGAGAAGGGGAGCGAAGAAAGCGACGGATATGCTTCACTCCAGCCTGGCGTCGCGGATAGCTGCGACGGATCGTGTGGAGGAAAATCTGGAGGCGGTCGCAGGGGTGCAGACCAGCATAAAGGATGGCGGGCCGGCCCTAGGAGAGGAGAGTCAGACTTGCCCTGACGAGCGGATGGCCCCACCCGGGTTGTCAACGGCGGAGTGGTGAGAGGAGGACGCTAGCGGGTCCCCAGAGGAGGAGGCGGAATGGCCGGAGGATCTGGAGCCGGAGTTGAAAGCGTTCTTGGAAGAAGAGCTGGCGCGTTTTGAGGATCTGGAGGGAGTGTCTTATATTGCTGAGCATAGGATTCAAAAGAAGGACGATAAACCCCTGAAGCACAGGTATTATCCTAAGAATCCGGCAATGCAGAAGGTAATCGACGAGCAGGTAGATGAGCTGATCCAGGCGGGTGCGATTGAGCCGTCGCGCAGTCCACATAGCGCTCCCATTGTCTTGGTCAAGAAGAAGACTGGGGATTGGCGCATGTGTATAGACATGTGTATAGCTCAATGCGCATTCCATCCCGGAAGCTTATCCCGTCCCTCGCATCAATCACATATTGGAGAGGTTGCGCCACGCTCGGTTTCCGTCAACGTTGGATTTGAAGCACGGTTATTGGCAAATTCCGATGGCGGAAGATAGTAAGGAGTGCACAGAATTCACCTTGCCTGGGAGAGGCTTGTTGCAATGCCAATGGTGATGCCGATCAAGTTGCATTCGGCTTGCGCGACGTTCCAGCGAGCGTTGGATACAGTAATCGGACCGGAGATGGAACCCCATGCTTTCGCGTACTTAGACGATATAGTCGTGATAGGCGCCACCAAGGAGGAACACGTGGTCAACCAGAAGAAAGTGTTCCGGCGGTTGAGAGCGGCGAATCTGAGGATGAATATGAAAAAGTGTAGCTTCTTCTGGAAGAGACTGGTGTATCTTGGACACGTGATCAGTGGCGACGGAATTTGTACCGACCCGGTTAACAGAGACGATCAGGAACCTGAAAGCCCCGGCTAACTGCAAGGAGCTTCGCCAGTGTCTGGGCATGGCGTCCTGGTACAGGCGGTTTACGCCGGGTTTCGCAACGCTTGTGCAGCCGATGACAGCGCTGCTAAAGATAGTATAGAAATTGACATGGGGAGAGGACCAGGAGGAGGCCCTGCGTCAACTGAAGGAAAGCTTGACGACGGCCCCTGTTCTCGCTTGTCCGGATTTTTCCGCCAAATTTGTCTTACAGACCGACGCGAGTGATTATAGCCTCGGCGCGGTGCTGACTCAGGCAGTGGACGGTGAGGAACGAGTGATAGCGTACGTCAGTCGTAAGCTTCTAAAAGCGGAGGTAAATTATTCAGCCACGGAGAAAGAGTGCCTGGCGATCGTGTGGTCCATCAGGAAGTTACAATGCTACTTGGAAGGGTATCACTTCGATGTGATAACCGATCACCTGGCACTGAAGTGGCTGAACTCAATAGAAATACCGATAGGGCGAGTCGCGCGGTGGACATTAGAACTACAACAGTTCTAGTTCGATGTCCACTATCGCCGTGGGAAATTGAACGTAGTAATAGTCTGGCAACACTGGACTGCGGCTGTTGATTGCTTATGTTTAGCGCGACAGCGCCACGCGTTTTTTCGTTCATTATATCAGCGACTGCACAGCGACTGCGCTGTGACACATCTGCTGCGCTGCAAAAATTGGATTCTTGAATAACTTCTGAGTTCAATATCCGATCGTACTGAAATTTGTGTCACACATTGAGAGTAAGATACTTACCATGTGTGACAAATCTTAAGTAAATCTAGCTATAAAACTGCTCTTGTTATTAGTTTTTTTGAGTTATGGACGAAGGGGGCGTGGAAGCGCTATGAAATTTTTAGGACACATTAAGCCCAAGCTTTTTATCATGTTTGCCAAATCTCAAGTCTCTAGCTTTAACATTGCTTATGCTATGGTGATTTTTCTAATTATAAAACCAATGGGACTTGGTATCGAAAAGTGAAAATAAACTTGATCTGCGTATAGTATTCAGAAACCTACATTCCAAATTGAAATCTCTAGCTCTAATAGTTGCTGAGATTCACGCGTTCATACATACGGACGAACGGACGGACAGACGGACGGACTGACAGACGGACAGGTGTCATTCGGCTCAGCTATTGAAACTGATTAAGAATATATATACTTTATAGGGTTGGAGATGCTTCCTTCTGCTTGTTACATATATCCACACAAATTCATTATACCGCTTTTGCCCATTTTTAATGGGCACATGGTATAACAAAGGCAAGAAAACTTTAAATTAAGAAACATCGAATTTCATTATGTAACCGGGCACACTTCATTAACATAGATAATTATAGGGTTAGTAGTCATAAGTATAATGTATGTGATAAGAAAATGTAAAACAGATAAGAAAAATATAAATATAGAGTTCGGATCACAACCAACAGCTACATAATTTATGGCCCCCCGCAAAATGTTCATAAATGAACATATTTTTGAAACATCCCTCGGACTTTGCGGTCAAATGTGGGAAAAACCACTTAAAAGGGTCTCCAATGCGTTAGGTTACAACGCGGACTGCAATCCCGGCGTTCAGAAACCGAGGGACAATTACAACATAGAAGAATAGATAAAAAGAAATAACAGATGAGAAGAAAGCAGTAAGGATTACTTTAAACTATCACGTACTCGATCACATTAATACATAATATTCGTTGAGCGCTATAGGGAACTCTGTCTAGCACTTTGTAATGGCCCCATACTAAAACAAATGTCAGTAGTTTAGTATATTTTTTAAATTTAAATAATTTGGCGCCCTAATTCAGTAACGAGTACTTCATTAGTATCGATACTTATCTGGCAACGCCCTTGAAAGTGACAGGTACAAATTCACCATTTGGTTACTACCGAATTCGTCATTTCGGAACGGGGCCTTTCCTAAAAGTCACTAAGCTGAGCAGTTCATACCGCCACCGCCCCCAATAAAAAAAAAATTAAGTAAGTTTGAGTAGTACAGCCACATGTTTTTAATTTTAATCTAAATTTATTTTTGGCATCCGCACTAATAACATCCTAAGAAACCCGCCAAGATCTCTGGCCAACAATTATCTTTCCGGCAAGGCATTTCTTGTTTTTCTTTTTTTGCCGTTCCGGCAAGAAATTTATTTTTTTTGAATTTTTCGTCGTTCGGCTTCAAGGCACGAAAGACCTGGCAGTTGCCAAGACCATCCTAAAAGGAAGCCATCAGGCACCACGGAGCAACATTTCTGCCAAAGATTGGAGGCATAGCAGCAGTTCGTCCCCTTTTTTGTTCCACACCTGAAGAGGTGCCACAGTTGGTTAAAGTGATTGAAAAAAGTCGGAGGCAATAGTCACCTTTGGCCTATGGTCTATGGCCTATGGAGAAAACTCAACCACAACTAGTGGAAAAAAGTGCTAAAACGAAAACAAAACAAAAAAACTCAACAAAAACTAATAGCACGTAAAATCTGTCTTAAAAGGAAACATAAGTAAAACCTAAACCTAAAAGTGCACCCATATAAAATTGCGAAAGATAAATAGAAAACCATATCTATGTGAAAAACAGCTAAAAATAGTGTAAAATAGTGGTTAAACACAAAATTACATTTATTTATTTATTTATTTACAAAATTAATTATTATACACGGAATAATATAATAACTAACATAAAAAAAGGGGGAGTGCTAACAACTAAGGCCATCGACTCGAACATTAACTTATATGCTACTAAGTAAATAACTTTTGTCTAGGAACTTAATGATTTGTGTAACATTATTATGTGTGGGTGAGGCAAGGAGGGAGGAATGTTGGATCTGCCCAAATAGACTGATCCTTGTGTTGTAAAGATGGGGGCAGGTATCCAATACGTGTTGAATAGATGAATCCTCTCCGCATTTCAGGCAACTGGGTTTGGATTTTCCTTTTAGGAGGTGCTCGTGGGTTAAGGCGGAGTGACCAGTTCTAAGCCGAGTGATCACATTGCAATGTCTTTTTTGCAATGAGGGTGGGTATATAATTGGTTCCTTGTTGGGGTTGAATTGTTTGTACCAATGACTGTATGAGTCCCATTTTGTTGATTCTTTTTTTTTAGAATGGCTTTGATGTTCCGCCATAGGTCTTCTCTGACGCCCTGGATCACTGTTAGACAAGGCGATTGTCCTGCCAGGTTGGCCGCTGCATCAGCGAGTTCGTTACCTTTTGTGCCCATGTGACCTGGGGCCCAAAAGAGTTTTATTTTGGCAGCGTGTTTGATACACAGGTGTCGAATTTCGCATATCAGGCTGTTTTGGTTGTAGTGATTTTTCACGGCATTAAGAGTGGAAAGACTGTCGCTGCATGTTACAAATTTGCCCTTTACCTCTAGAGCATGTTTGATAGCTTTTAGAACCGCAACAGCTTCTGCAGAAAATATTGTAAAATAAGCAGGGAGCGATCCTGTTGAGACAAGAGTTCCCGATTGGCTCACGACTGCAAAAATTGTAGAGTGCGCTGTTTTTGATCCGTCACAGTAGAGCCAACTCCAGTTAGGGCTACCTTGCGTTTCGGCTGCTACCATTTGTTGGAATACACTTTTGGGTGTTACGGATTTTTTGAAATAGTGGAGAGACGTATTGACGGTGTGGTCTCGTAGTTCTCAGGGAGGAGGTGGGCTAATTTTATTCCAACGATACGGCAAGTCCAATTGATGTTTTATAAAAAAACAGGAACATCTGCGTATAGTGAACATGACTCTATACCTTCGGCGCTGCTTTATAGTTGTGTTGAAATTTTTTAGCAGATTTGGGTTGGTCGAACAAAGAATTTTGGGAGTAAGTTTAAAAGTGACTTGCGCAGCTCTTGTTTGTACATCGGGGAGACCCGCTTCAGCTAAAAGGCATTCGTCGGCGTTGTGGGGAAGGCGCCAATGCTTCGCCGTACTGCTGCATGGTATGCGGGGGAGAACAATTTGATGTTGGATGGCGCGCACCACCCGTAGATTGCCAGTCCATAATCGATTTTGGCCAGTATTAGGGCTCTTGTCGCATGGACAAGGGATGTGGGATGGACAAGAGATCGCTTTGATGCAAGGAACTTAATGATATTAAGGCGTTTGTTAAGACTATCTCTTAAATTTATACAGTGTTGCTTAAAAGTAAGTCTACTGTCGAGCGTCAGGCCTAGAACCGTAAGACTAGGTGCGTATTCTATGGGAATGTTGTTTATAGATAATGATGGATATGTACAATGATGTTTTTTACAAATATAGAATAGTTTACATTTATTTACAGAGAGAGTGGCACCTGAGAATTTTCCCCATTCTACGATGTCCATAAGGATTTGTTTAAAGGTAGTGGTTAATACATTTGTGTTTTTGCTGTTGCTGAATATGATTGCATCATCCGCGTAGACTGAGAGCTGAATTTTTTTGTGTTTTAATATAAATTTATTAAGGGATTGAAAGGCAATATTGAACAGTACCACAGAGAGTGGGGACCCCTGAGGAATGCCGTTGTGAAGTCTATAGAAATTTGTCAATGTGTTATTGACTCTGACACGTATGGATCGCCTGGTCATAAAAGCCTTCACAAGGTTGAAGGTTTTCGGACCTATCGCCCACCGCGAGAGTTGCTCCAGAACAGTGTGCACACCCACGCGGTCAAAAGCCCTTTCAAAATCAGTAGCCAGGATGGTTACATGATTTTTGGTTGAAAGGGCATCTGACGCGTAGTGATGGATATGCAGTAAGGAGTCGATGGTACTGTGCTGTGTCTGAACGCAGTTTGGTTGGGGCTGATCAGCTTGTTTTTAGTAATAAACCACATGATCCTTCTGGCTAGAATTCAGAGTTTTGCTCAAGCAGGGGAGAAGGGAGATAGGACGGAAGGATGATAATTCGTGGGAGGGTTTGTTTGGCTTAAGGATTGGGATTATTGTAGCTGTTATCCAAGTATGCGGATAGGTACCAGAATCAAGCAATTTGTTGTACATTTCTAGGATTCTTTGCTTTCCTTCTAATGGTAGGTTTCGAAGCATGGTGTAGGAGATGCGATCAAAACCAGGAGTTTTCCCTTTGGCATGCTGCAGGGCTGATTCTAGTTTGATCAATGTGAACTGCGATTCAAGGTGATTAGCATCTGTGGTTATGTGGTTGGGAGAATATGCCAGAGATAGAAATTTTTCTTTATTAGCTATATACTCTTTAGAGAAGTTTTCGTTCTTGGAATAATTGGACCACATAGCGCCGAAAGCATTGCCAATGTCTACCGAATTATGCAGCTCTACATTATTGTCTCTAATAGATTTAAGAGGCCCTGGGAAAATTCCAGCTAGTTTGTTGATATCGGCCCATATTTTTTTGGTTGTAGATAGTGGGTTTATGGTAGAGGTGAAAATCCCAAAAGATTCACGTTTTGCTCTAATAGCTTCTCTCTTAAACAAGGCTCTTGCTTTCTTGTAAGCTACTAAATTCGTACAGTTTTGGGAGGTCCTGTAGCTATGCCAGAGAACCTGCTTTTGTTTTCTCAGATCTTGGAGGATAGGGCTAAACCAAACCGGATTCCTTTTCTTTTTTTTTGGGGCTATTTTGTGGAATAGCTAAGTTGGCTGCTGTTTTCATAGATTTTGTGATTCTGGCAGCAAAGAGGTTTAGGTCGTTGGTTGTCGGGAAATCAAAGTGCTTTTTGCAAGCCGATTGGAATGTTATCCAGTTGGCATGGTCAGTTTTGAGCCTAATAATCGGCGTGAACTTTTTGTGCTTGGTGCGTGTCAGGAGGCTGATAGTGATCGGAAAGTGGTCACTACCGTGTAAGTTTTGACCTATGGACCATTTGCTGTATGGTACCAGGGTAGCGGAAGCGATACTCAGGTCGATGTGGGTAAAAGTGTTGTGAGTGGAATGGTGGGTGGCAGAGCCGTCATTTAATATAATTAAGTTAGTATTGACTATGAGGTCTTCAACTTGATATCCCTTAGAATTGCGAGAGCAGGACCTCCAGAGCGGGCTCCAAGCGTTAAAGTCCCCGACATAAACTATGGGATTTTGAGCTAACTCTGCAATATAAATCAATTCAATGGCTAAAAGTCTATGGTTGGGGGGTATATAAGAATTATATATTATTATATTGGGATGTGCCAAAAGCTCAATACCTATAGAGCAGGTGGATGAGTTTAAATTAATAGGTTTGTGTGGGATGTTTTGTCGAATAAGTATACCCACGCCATGCTTGGCATGGAGATTTGGGGAATTATTGAAAAAAAACCCAATAAATGGTTTTGGAGTTGCGGGATGAGTATTGCATTTGACATTAGTCTCTTGAAGGCATATAATATCCGGATTGGTTTCTTTAATTAATAATAATAGGTTAATGTAGTTGTTGAAATATCCGTTTTTGTTCCATTGCAGAATTGTAAGGGTCATGGTTTGAAAAAAAGAATGGATATTATATGCGATAGTTAAAGGTTTAGTTTTATATAAATTTAAAAGTCATCCATAGGATCATCTGATGAGGTGATTACTTGTAAATTTTGTTTTAAATAGGAAGTAGAGGTGTGGGAGTTGGGGGGAGGATTATTTTTAGTTTTGTTTTTATTGAGTTGTTTTTTTACAAATTCGATAGTATTAGGCGAAAAGCCAACACTAGCGTAGAAGTCATCGTCGTATGTTTCGGTTGAGTTGTTTTCGTGTTGTTTTTGCTGATCAGTCAGCGGCGTAGAAGAGATGCTGGGTGATGTTGTTGTTGCAGTTTCTTTGCTTTGAACTTTACTTGTCTTATCTGTACTTTGTTTGGTGTTTGTGATGTTGTTTTTGTTGTTTTTATGTTCGAGTGATTTTTCGTTGGTGCTTGTGTTTTTGTTTTTTTGTTCAAATGTTTTATCGTTGCTTGTTTGTCCAACATTCGCTACTGCAGCGTAGGAGGAAGGGCTGGATTGCTTCGATGTTGTTGCGTTAAACAGTTGTTTCGCTTCGCGCATAGTGCATTTTTTTGTTGTCTTGATTTTGAGAATTTCTCTTTGCTGCTGATATTTGGGGCATTGGCGAGAGGAGGAGGAGTGTTCTTCTGAGCAGTTAACGCATTTCAGTTGTGTGCAAGTGTCAGGCGAATGGGGAGGTAAAGCGTAATTACCGCAACGAGGTTCGTTTTTGATGTGATTGGCAGTGTGGCCCAGCAGCTGGCAAGATTTGCATCTCATAAGATTTGGTATGTACTCCCGTACCTTCACCGAATGCCATGCAATATCGATTTTGCTAGGAAGGTGGTATAGGTCAAAAGTGACCAGAATTACTCCTGACGGCTTAGTACCAGTGTCCGTGATTTTGGTGAACTTGAAGATATCGCTAACCTTTTGGGGATTGCAGCTCTTCAAGAATTTCCTCTTTGGGGATATCAGCAAGATATGGGGCGTAAATTGTACCTTTCACTTGGTTCAAAGTTTCGTGCATCTTGCAGGTAATGTCGCAAATGCCCGGTAACGTACGTGAGTTGATGAATTTATGTGCCTCATACTGGTTTTTAACTAGCATGAGAAAGTTGCCGTCGGGCAAGCTAGAGATGGAGGTGATGTTCTTTGATATTAGGCGGAGAGCTTTGTAAATTGCAATACAGGAGAAATCTGACATTTTTTTCTCGTTGTTCTTTGTAGCAATTATAACGTATTTGGGGTTTTCGAGAGTAATTGTTGAAAGTTCGGGGAATGTCATGTCGACCTTTTGGTGTTGTCTCTTTTTTTTCACTGGGGGGCTTTCAGAAAGCAACGCGAACTGATTGCCCTTCAGATTAGGGGGCCGAGGGGGAGGCCCCATTGTCCACTGAATTAAGCTTTAGTTTAGAGGGCTAAACCTTAACTGCACTCACGAAATGTTGTATAATACGCAATGATAGACCGCGCGGTCACAAAAGAAAGACACCGATTAGACTTTGCTGATACAAAGACGTCTGCCCGCAATGAGAGCTAGTCGAAGACTGGACAAAATTACAATAAATGATGTTAAAAGCTAAAGTTAAATAAAATACGGGCGTTAATGAAACATGCAGTTAAAGTTAATAAATAGTTGTTAAGAAAAAAATAAGTATTGAAAGGCATTGTATAACAAGCCGATCAGTCGAGCGGTCGCGACAGTAGTCTATCCTGTGCAGATCTTAAAATAAAAGTATTTTGGGAAAGTATTTAAATTATAGTGGAATGGCTCTGCATATTGTCTGGCAACAACAAATGTTTCTCCCACTCACACACAGTCTTCATTGCGCGCCAAACAGTTTATTTTTGAAATTTAAGGCAATGTTTATATGTATGGGTTTTGGTAATACAGAAAATTTATGTTATTTTAATACTATGATAGAAACGTAGAATTGTTAACCATACGTGTTAGCAATCGCAAATATAAATTAATATAATAATAGTAATTATTCAGTTTGCCAGTGCTGGACAACTCTTAGACTGTTGTAGGACAGTGTTGGACAACTGGCCAATTATAATGAAATAATGGCAATAAAACAAATTCCTTAATATCTCCTTTATTAATGGGTCAATCGCTATGAAACTTGCAGCAAATTGCTTAGCGTTGTCGTACTGTCCATTTAAGCTATGTTATCTCAACGAAGATGAGTGTAAACAGTCGCAAATATTAATATTACATTCCCGAAAGAAAGACAAGGCGAGCGATAGTACAAAAAAGAGTGTCATATGCTCTGTCGCGTTTGCCAACAACTATGAAATAATGTTAATAAAAGAGATTCCTTAAGCTAAGCAACTTGCTGCAAGTTTCATAGCGATCGACCCACAAATAAAGGAGATATTATTTGTGGGTCGATCGCAATGAAACTTGCAGCAAATTGCTTAGCGTTGTTATTCTGTTAATTTAAGCTGTGTTATCTTAACAAACATGCGTGTAAACGATCGCTAATATTAATTTACGTTATAATGTATAGTTCTAAGTGTGGCTGTCAGTATCTTGCACTGACAGTATCTTGTATGGCCCAACGCAGAGCCGACAGCGCAAATCATCAGATTATCATATGCTTTCTCGTTTGCGCAAATGGAATTTTCATATGCTCTCTCGCTTTTGCCAAAATGGAATTAGAGCAAATGCCGTAATATCTGCCTTATTTATAGGTCGAAACTTGCAGTAAATGGCTCAGCGTGAGTTATACTTCAACTATCAGTCATGTTAGGCTGAATTATCTTGGAATTTCAGGTTTTCTTGTATTTGCGTGGGCGGGGGGTGAGATATCGAAAATTGAAAATAAACTTGATCTGCGTATGGCCTTTAGGAACCTACATTCCAAATTTGAAGTCTCTAGCTCTTATAGTTGCTGAGATCGACGCGTTCATACAGACGGACGGACGGACGGACAGACAGACGGACAGGTGTCAATTGACTCGGCTATTGATACTGATCAAGAATATATATACTTTATAGGGTCGGAGAGGCTTCTTTCTGCCTGTTACATACATTCTCACAAATTCAATATACCGCTTTTGCTCATTTTTAATGGGCAGAGGGTATAAAAATAGTTAGCAGTTGCAAAGTGGTGTGTGTATGTGCAGGCAAAAGCGAAACAAAAGAAAACAAATTGGCAAACGCGTACATAAACGAAAAGAAAAGCTTTTCATTGCGTGGTTTCAAATTAATCTATAAACCCAAAAGAAAAGGATATATATATCAATGATTTATCAAAAACATTTAAATAAATGTTCAATCAGTTGAATAAAAACAAGCGAAACAGTCGGGACTCCGACTGTAATATACCCTGTGGGTCTACAGGAACCCGCTTAAATTCACTCCAGATGAAATTCTCTAGTAATTCTTTTTTATTTTAATTTGTGGATGAAGGGGGCGTGGCATCGTGATAAAATATTCTGGACACATCGACCCCAAGATACTCATCATGTGTGCTAAGTCTCAAGTCTCTAGCTACAAAACTGCTTTTGTTATGAGGTCTTTGAGCTACAAAACTGCTTGCTTTATGAGCATTTATTTAATTTGTGGGCGAAAAGGGCGTGGCATCGCAATACAATTTTCTAAACACATGGACCACAAAATATTCATCATGTGTCCCAAATCCAGGGATTGCAAATAAGAGTTATGACTTTCAAAAAAAACAAACCGGCATAATTTTTATAATATAAATTGAAAATTAATAATTATCTTGTCATTTTTATTATAAAAATTGAAAATTAAAAATTATTTTTCAATTTTTATTATAAAAATTGAAAATAAAAATTGAATGCAAATATCTTTTGAACCAAGTGGTGTATTACAAAAATGTAAAAATATTGGTGATCTATGATTGAATACCTGTTATATGATACATCACATGTCCTTGAAGGACGAATTTTAAGAAATATACCAGAATCCCTAATATTCGTCCTTGAAGGACATGTGACAAATCATATGAAAGGTATTGATTCATATGTCACCCATATTTTTACATTTTTGAAATACACCACTTGGTTCAAAAGATATTAGCATTCAATTTTTATTTTCAATTTTTATAATAAAAATTGAAAAATAATTTTTAATTTTCAATTTTTATAATAAAAATTGAGAATAAGAGTTTTCTTTAAATTTTTTTCAATAAAAATCAACAATTAACTTTTATGTTATAATTTATATTTTAAAAATCATAATCATTACGGTCCCTGCCCAAATCTGAAGTCTCTAACTGTAATATTGCTCTTGTTATAAGCTTTTCCGTTTGACCACAAAATATTTATCATGTGTGCTGAATGTGAATTCATTAGCTGTTATATTTCTCTTGTTTTGGGGGTTTCGAGCTACAAAACTTGCTTGCTTTAAACTTTTACTTGTACTTAATTTGTGCGAAAAGAGGGCGTGGCATCTAAAAAAAAGAGAAGCTTGATCTGCCTGCAAAAATTACCAGTGCTAAGACACCAATTTCAAGCTTCTAGCTCTTACCATCTCTGAGATCCTTTCGTTCATACGGACGGACCGAAAGACCGACGGACCGACAGACCGACGGACAGATGGACATGGCTATATCGACTCGGCTATTGATGCTGATCAAGAATATATGTACTTTATTGGGTCGGCCATGCTTCCTTCTGCCCGTTACATACTTTTAACAAACTTAATATACCCCCACAGGGTATAGTGAAACAGGAAAAAAAATTTTGTCCCCCTCTCACCTTTATATATAAACCAACATAAAATACCGTATCATCGAGAAGGCCTTCTTCGAGGATAACAATGGGTGAGTCGTAAAACAAATAAAACAAGCCGATCAGTCGAGCGGGCGCGACAGTAGGATACCCTGTGCAGGTCTTAAAAAAAAGTATTTTCATTATAATGGGATTTAAATATATCGCTTGAAGTCGATTTTGCTTGCATCGAAAATAGGTAGCTTGCGATAGTCTGGCAATACTGGACTGCGACTGTTGATTGTTTATGTTTAGCGCCACAGCAGACGAATGGCAAATCAAACATACATACATGAACAAATGCGTCTTTTCGTTCATTATATCGTCGACGCGGCGCAGCGACTGCGCTGCTACCTCGCTGCTACTGCGCTGCAACGAATCCGCTGCGCTGCATAAATTTGTTTCTTGATTTACTTCTGAGCTCGATATCCGATCGTACTGAAATTTGTAGCACACATTGAGAGTAGGATACTTATTATGTCTCTAGCTGTAAAACTGCACTTGTTATCAGCTTTTCCGAGTTATGGGCGAAGGGGGCGGGGCATCGCTATGAAATTTTCAGGACAAATTAAACACAAGCTTTTTATCTCAAGTCTCTAGCTTTAACATTGCTTATGTTATGGCGATTTTTCTAATTTTAAAACCAACGGGACTTGATATCGAAAATTGAAAATAAACTTGATCTGCGTATGGTATTCAGGAACCTACATTCCAAATTTGAAGTCTCTAGCTCTTATAGTTGCTGAGATCCACGCGTTCATACAGACGTACAGACGGACGGACAGACTGACAGACAGACGGACAGGTGTCAATCGACTCGGCTATTGATACTGATTAAGAATATATATACTTTATATGGTCGGAGATGCTTCCTTCTGCCTGTTACATACATTCAGACAAATTCATTATAGCCTTTTTTGCCCATTTTAAATGGGCACAGGCTATAATAAAAATAACCTAAACCAATAAAAAAAAACAATATGAAGAGTGAAATATAACGTATTTGGTCTAATTTCTTTTATTATTAAAATTTTGTTGATTAAGATGAAAGTTTAAGTTTTCTTAATTTTGATGACATGGGAGCGTAATTAAATGATTAATATTTAATTTCTTTTGGGGTTTTCTGCAGACATTATTTTTTAGAAGACCATGGTTGGGAGGGTATACATCACGGGCGTGGCAATCAACAGCTAAGACCACCCCTCGAGACTAACTACAATTGTGTGCTTCTTTTTCTCCACTTGTATATCGCTTAATTCTAGGTTATTTTTTTCCATTTCGTACTATGGTTGCCGTGTGCTTTTTTTTTATTTCGAACTAGTATCGTCTGACTCCATGGATAACTTCAGGAGGTTGTCTGGTTATGCACAAAGAGCCCGACCGCCCAGCGGTTCAAGAATAACTAGATATCTGTTCATACTCTTAAATTTGTACATCGATTTGCATACCAATCAATATTAACTCTTATATTCGTTTTGTCGCATTCGCTCATATGCTTATGCTTTCGCATGCCCTTAGCCCTTTGCTTCGGCGCACTTTACAAGCAGTCTTGATGCGTTCGTTATTGCCGTCGGTCAGATTATCGAGAGACCAACGTTATCTATCGTATCGAACACTTTGCCGGCTCCCGCTACCGTTTTCGTCTGCCGAATAAGAGAATAGGCAACGTCGTGCCTATTTCTTTTAACAAACATTGTTAACAACACAAACAATATTAAACCGGCCTGCGTGGCTAAATATATTTTAAAAAAAGCTACTTTGAGTGTTGTTTCTTTTTGTTCAGTTTTTGGCTCTTATTTAAAACCATCGAAACTTAATAGCTAATGAAAAAGCTCATTAGCTCAACAGGACTATATAATAAAACCTTGGTGTAGCAATCCTAACCCGCAGCAAACCCCCCCCCCCCCATCTTCCGCTAGAGCTAGGAATCAATGTGACCCGCTCCGCAGCGTGGTTAACGATCGACAAGCCGGAATTTGATGGACAATTAGAAATCGGAACCAAACATAGGAATACACTGTAATTGTCTCCCATTACAACTTAGGCAACTTGACATAATTAGTATATAAGACTCTTTAACATTATTGTGAACTCTGTCTAGCACTAAAGCTAACTTGATCTAACGCTGCGACAAACGTCGCGACTAAGTAAAGTGAAGCTTTGCATGCAATATAATTAATAACTGGATAACAAAGATAATTCGTATCCCATTGTTATGTATTAAACAAATTCTTAATGTTAAGTCAATAAGCGTTAGAAATGTTGGTAAAGCGACAATTTGAACGAACGCAATAGCGAGCGAATGGACACTAAAATTGGAAAAGGTAATTGGACCTAATAAAAATATACCTCCGCACTACCACACATTCCGTACTTTATAAACTATATTACATACAATATTGTCTATCAAATATAGTAACGTAGTTATAGAACTAGATACATGTACAACTACAACCATTACTAAACAAACAGAACCGCAGCCAGAAACGATTCATAACATAAACACTTCTCACGAAGCTCCAATTCAAAATATAACTATTAAGAAACAGAACGGTTCACAGGCAGATCACATAAGCCAAATGTAAATATAAAATATCTTGATAAGAGCCGCAGCTGCCGATTCAACTTATAAACAAATAATTTGCATCGACAGCATAATTTAATCAACATATGCGCCTCGCGACAATGGTCACGTAATTGTAAACATAACTTTTGCGGTTTCTTTATTCATTACGATCGAAGATCGAGTTAGTCTTAATTTATTCTTAAGCTCACACAGAACATCTGAATAAAAACGTATCTGGACTTAAACGTGTTCGTGTTTTTTGTTCTAAGTAATCGATCTCGGTACTTAGCGAAAACAAGTGTCAAATAAGTGGCGCAGCCGGTAGGATAGAAATTATTTATTGACGTATACGATAAAGTTTCTATCCGCAAAAGAACTACATTTCCTAATCCGCGTTAATTACAACATTCGGTTAGTGAAATATTAAATCAATCAATGCTCGAACGAAGCCTTTTGGTGAAAAGTAACAAAATAAAAAACCCAAATTTCCAAAACACGTTAATTACAACATTAGGATAGTGACAACCTAAAGCAATCAAAGGTCAAACGAAGCTTATTGTAAAACAAGCGGAACAGTCGGGACCCCGACCGTAATATACCCTGTGGGTCTACAGGAACCCGCTCAAATTCACTCCAGATGAAATTCTCTAGTAATTCTTTATTTTTTAATTTGTAAGCGAAGGGGGCGTGGCATCGTGATAAAATTTTCTGGACAAATCGAGCTCAAGATACTCATCATGTGTGCTAAATCTCAAGTCTCTAGCTACAAAACTGCTTTTGTTATGAGGTTTTTGAGCTAGAAAACTGCTTGCTTTATGAGGTTTTACTTAATTTGAGGGCGAAGGGGGCGTGGCATCGCGATTAAATTTTCTGGACACATTGACCCTAAGATTCTTATCATATGTGCCAAATCTCAAGTCTCTTACTGTAATATTGCTCTTGTTATAAGACTTTCTGTTATGTAGGCAATGGGGGCGTGGCATCGTGATACAATTTTCTGGACACATTGACCACAAAATATTTATCATATGTGCAAAATCTCAAGTCTCTAGCTTCAAAACTGCCCTTGGTATAAGGTTTTTGATCTACAAAACTGCTTGCTTTATAAGCTTTTACTTAAATTGTGGGCAAAGAGGGCGTGGCATCCAAAAAAAAAGATAAACTTGATCTGCCTGCAAAAATTTCCAGTGCTGGGACACCAAGTTCAAGCTTCTAGCTCTTACCATCTCTGAGATCCTTTCGTTCATACGGACGGACCGACGGACCGACAGACCGACAGACCGACAGACCGACAGACCGACGGACCGACGGACAGACGGACAGACGGACATGGCTATATCGACTCGGCTATTGATGCTGATAAAGAATATATATACTTTATTGGGACGGCCATGCTTCCTTCTGCCCGTTACATATTTTTAACAAACTTAATATACCCCCACAGGGTATAAAAACAGTGAATTAAATGTCACTAGATCCAATTCAAACCAACAACGCTAGCGTTGAGCTTAGCGTTGAACAAATGGGAATGTGCTTAAAATGTATCAAAAGACTACGAAAATTCGATGGCAACCCAACGCACCTATGTTTGTTTGTGAAAAGCATCGACATAGCATGTTAGCATCGTTAGCATGTGTTTTTCAACAATAAATTGAAAATGGTAAGTTGCGACTAATTATTATGCAATATTTATATTTTCCAATGTATGTATTAAAGTAATATGTAGTAATATTATGTCGCTGTTTGCCAATATGTGAGGTAAGTTACTGCGTAAATAACTTAAATGCGAAATATGTATATAATATTTGCAATTGTTATTATTTTCTTTAAGATCAATTGAAAGGACATACAAAGTAAGTAAATTAATTAAATTAGCAAAAGTGGTTAATATATGAAACTAATGTATTTACTTTTACTTTTTGTTTCTATTCAGGGATAATGAAAAGACGAAGAACACAGATGACGTAGCGACGCGGCGAAATTACGTACACAGCTCGGGTTTTGGTTTTAGACTGATCTGCCGAAAGACTCGGCAGGTTTATTGAAAACAATTGCATTATCTTAAACTACTTATATCTATGCCTAAGTTTATCATCAGTGACAGTGACAATCAATATTTATCAGACCATAGTCATTTTAGGGTTACATTACTTATGACGCTACACTTGGTATCGTCTTATCATATGCAGATGGTGTGAAGACGCCCTATCTTTATGCATGTCAGTTCCCATACCACGCTGCTGCATTTTAAGGACTTTATTTATTTGGGTCCGCTATCTATCAGCATAGTACGATTGCGTGCTGGGTGAACACTTATCTTCTATGCTCTAATGGGAAACCTATATCTTACAACTAGTATAAGATTAAACAGATAATGTAAATATTATATAAGTTTTAGTTTACGTAAATTTAAAAAAATATTATTGAAAATAAAAATGTAAAATTATGCAATTACAAAATTTATAAAATATTGCCGGTCCCTGGGGCGCTCACAAGGTTGTACAGCCCGTTCGCGTAAAAGTTTCATTCGTTTTTACACATGCGTGGTAATTCGGTAGGAAATCTCTAAAAGTATGCGGCCGGGTCAGCTACGAAGTCGAACGGTTTTCTGAGCACGCCATAGTGCTCGGCTGCATACTGTTCAGATCGCTATGCGCTGTAGTAGTCGTTAATAATAAGGGGAAATTATTTGAATATATTGTGGTAAGCTTATGATAAGGTCCACTCTAATTCGAACTTCAATTATTCACCCACGCGTAGAAGAGAGAGATAAGAGATAAGCAAACAAGCAATCGTACGATTGTACAGCTAGGTTAAGCCTAAAAGCTCTACATACCATTGTACAGCTATGTTAAGTCAAAAAGCTCTAGCTGCGATGGTACACCAAACGACTTAAACTGCAGCGGTCATATAGTCAAGGTTACTAGATCTGAACAGACGTCTCAGTGTCATTATACCTTTTGCGAACAAAACGCGTGGCAAGTGCCAGGCTAGTGATCGCGTTTTTATATCCAAAATGGCTTACAAAAAATAAGCTAAATCGGAAAAGTGGGAACTATAACCTTATTAAGGTAGGTTAGTGAGTTACTGGGTTACAAATTATACAGTGCTAATATAAATTACAGGCAGGAGATACCTCGCGTGACTGCAAGTGAATCTTGCCGGCTCACGCTTGGCGCTTCACAACCGTGCGGTTCAGACTTGGTTGTCAAAGTATTTGGTAAGGGGACCAGCACGGCTGTGAGCGTGTAGCAGGCGCAGTCTGGATTTTGGGCCACCAGCTGGTAGCTATCCTCCAGCGCCTCGCTACCCAATTGTTCTACGGCGGCTGTACGGCATCGACGTAAGAGCAACGACGATTTGGTACTACACGGAAACTGCAGCACCCCAACAACAAATTGCGGTACTGCTGCTGCAGCGCAACAACAAAAACGATATTGCACATGACGGCACCCACACTGAATAGCAGTGTGATCAGTGCCACACCCACACCGTAACGCAAAGAGGCGTTTAAAAGAATTAATCCTACAGAGAAGTGTTTATATATACGTGTTATAAATCCGATCGCAGTAGTATCAGGCAGTGTACCTAAACCGACGTTAAAATTCATCAAGTGGAAAAAGTTTAGTGTGAATGACAAGTCATACCAACACTTACATGAACATATGTTCTTGGTTTTGGTTGTGCTTATCTCAACTTTTGTTTTAACTGCTGCGGCAATGCAATCAGCTGATGCAATTAAATAATATTTAATAATTATATCAACCGCCATGCAGATTTGTACTTAAATACAATAACTAAATATAATTTTTATAAACAATTGAGCTGCAGATAATGCAAAGCAGCTGTTGTAAGATTATGTTAACGCTAGTCTGTTAATAGAATGCTGATAAGAGCAATTGTTTGGTTTCGTAAATTTAATAATTATTTAAAATTATAATAAAATTAAAGATTCTTATGCCTACTTTGATTTAACAAGCTCATTTTTGCTAATTTAGGACCACTAGGTCTACTTATAATATTAAATAATAGAATCTGATACTTATGCGCAACGGATATGTCAATTTTAGATATATGAGAATATTCAAATTAATTTACATTTTGTTCTAAACAGCTACAGCACAACGTCTACGTCATCTGGACCCATGATCACATCGACAAACACACACATATAAGCTGCGTGAGTAAAAACATGAACCGAAAGAAAATATAGGGAGTACGCATAGTACATTTTCCAAAAAAAAAAAGAAAAATTGAAATTCTCATATCTTGGTATTTTGAAATTGACTTGATTCTTCGTTTTGGCTCATAAGTATGAGTTTAGTATATTTTAAAGTAATGTAACTGTCACTTAAATGGCAACACCAAGAATCATTGAATATGCAAATAGAACATAAAATATTGTAACTTAACAGAAACGCATATTATGAACGTTCCCAAACATAAAACATTTATTCCTTAATTATAACTAAATGGTTAAAAATTAAAACCAATTATATTTAATGTATCACCTTTAATTGATTTGTATATCAAATAATGACTTGTATTAATAAGATTTTCTCTATTATCATTAAAATATGAATTATAACGATTTAAATATGAATATGTAAGCTTTCCTTAGTCTGTCGAGTATCCATGCCAGGATTTTATAAGATGTGGTGAAGAAGTTAAAGACTTTTGATCAAGGGATAATGCTAAACTTATCGAGCGTTATCAAGGTAGGGCGGGTAAAGGAGAGGGACAATTCCATCTAGGTTCCCTCCAACATTCTAGCATCCCAATAGTATTTATTTGGCGTGTCGGCGCTAACATTTATAATTTTAATAGTTCTCCACACCTTCTATTTATTCTTTAAATGTTCTTCTTATTTTATACCGCGCACTAATTAAATGTGTCAGGGTGCAACCGTACTGTTTAGGATAGCAAGAACCCCGACAATCCGACGAGCTATAACCGAGCATAGCAAGAGTGCGCAACTTCTACCCTAACTTTACAACGATCCTTTAGTTGGCAAATTACCATCAGCTGACACAGAGATCATACTCTCTAATAAGAGTCCTGTATTTGCATACACCCAACTTCGGTACACTACACATTTTGGCGCCCAACGTAAAGGGTCAGGCAACTTGTTCTTTTTATAGCCTGTGCCCATTACAAATGGGCAGAAAAGGCTATAATGTATTTGTGTGAATGTATGTAACAGGCAGAAGTAAGCATCTCCGACCCTATAAAGTATATATATTCTTGATCAGTATCAATAGCCGAGTCGATTGACACCTGTCCGTCTGTCTGTCCGTCCGTCTGTCCGTCTGTCTGTCCGTCTGTATGAACGCGTGGATCTCAGCAACTGTAAGAGCTAGAGACTTCAAATTTGGAATGTAAGTTCCTGAATACCATACGCAGATCAAGTTTATTTTCAATTTTCGATATCATGTCCCGTTGGTTTTAAAATAAGAAAAATCACCATAACATAAGCAATGTTAAAGCTAGCGACTTGAGATTTGGCACACATGATAAAAAGTGTGGGCTTTATGTGTCCTGAAAATTTCATTGCGATGCCATGCCCCCTTCGCCCATAACTCGAAATAGCTGATAACATGAGCAGTTTTATAGGTAGAGACTTGAGATTTGGCACACATAATAAGTAACCTACTTTCAATGTGTGCAACAAATTTCAGTACGATCGGACATTAAACTCAAAAGTTATTCAAAAATCAAATTTATGCAGTGCAGCAGATGCGTCGCAGCGCAGTAGCAGCGCAGTCGCTGCGCCGCGCCGACGATATAATAAACGAAAAGACGCGTTTGTTCATGTATGTTTGATATGCCTTTCGTCTGCTGTGGCGCTAAGCATAAACAATCAAAAACCGCAGTCCAGTGTTGCCAGACTATTGCAAGCAACCTAATCTCGATGCAAGCAACATCGATTCAAGCGATATATTTAAATCCCATTATAATGAAAATACTTTTCATTGAAGACCTGCACAGGCTATCCTACTGTCGCGCCCGCTCGACTGATCGGCTTGTTATACCCTGTGCCCATTGAAAATGGGCAAAAGTGGTATAATGAATTTGTGTGAATGTATGTAACAGGCAGAAGGAGGCATCTCCGACCCTATAAAGTATATATATTCTGAATCAGTATCAATAGCCGAGTCGATTGACACCTGTCCGTCTGTCTGTCCGTCTGTCCGTCCGTCTGTATGAACGCGTGGATCTCAGCAACTATAAGAGCTAGAGACTTCAAATTTGGAATGTAGGTTCCTGAATACCATACGCAGATCAAGTTTATTTTCATTTTGCGATATCTCACCCCCCGCCCACGCAAATAGTAGAAGACCTCAAATTCCAAGATAATTCAGCCTAACATTACTGAAAGTTTCATCGCGATCGACCCATAAATAAGGGAGATATTAAGGAATTTGTTTTAATTCCATTTTTTGGCAAAAGCGAGAGAGCATATGAAAATTCCATTTGCACAAACGAGAAAGCATATGATAATCTGATGATTTGCGGTGTCGCCCGCTGTGTGGCGAATTGTGTCATGTGACATGTGGCGCCATCCATCGGCTACACTCAGAACTATACAATGTAAAGTAAATTAATATTAGCGATTGTTAACACGCATGTTTGTTAAGATAATACATAAACAAATGAACAGAATAACCACGCTAAGCAATTTGCTAAAAGTTTCATAGCGATCGACCCACAAATAAAGGAGATATTATAGAATTTCTATTATTAACATTATTTCATAGTTGTTGGCAAGAGCGAGAGCACATATGACAATCTTCTTTGCACTATCGCTCGCCTTGTCTTCCTCCCGTGAATGTATTTGCGACTGTTTACACTCATCTTCGTTGAGATAACACAGCTTAAATTGACAGTACGACAACGCTAAGCAATTTGATGCAAGTTTCATAGCGATCGACCCACACATAAAAGAGATATTAGGGAATTTCTTTTCTTGCCATTATTTCATTATAATTGGCCAGTTGTCCAACACTATCCTACAACAGTCTGGGAGCTGTCCAGCACTGACAAACAGAATAATTACTATTATTATATTAATTTATATTTTCGATTGCTAACACGTATGGTTGACAATTCTACGTTTCTATCATAGTATTAAAATAACTTAAATTTTCTGAATTACCAAAAACCATATATATAGACATTGCCTTATATTTCAAAAATAAATGGTTTGGCGCGCAATATAATAACAGCTGTGTGTGAGAGAAAGAAACATGGGGTGTTGCCAGACTACATGCAAAGTAATTCCACTATAATTAAAATACTTTTCCAAAATACTTTTATTTTAAGACCTGCACAGGGTATCCACCTGTCGCGCCCGCTCGACTGATCGGCTTGTTTTATTTATTCTTATTAATTTGTTAGTAAAGTAATTACAAATTATTTCTATCAAAATGCCTTTAATACGTAGTACAGAGGATATCACATCTGCTTTACAAACAGGAGACCCTTTCTGTGGTATCTGCAATGAAGTTCTGAACACACGTGAACTTATAGCGAATACACCATGCAAACATACGTTTCACAAACCATGCATTTTTGAACATATTAAAACAGTTCCAAAATGTCCAAGATGTTCAGCAGATTGTACTTCAATGACATTGACTTTTTCGAATAACACTCTTTATGCCGAACTGAACACAGATCCAGTACGTCCATCTAGCGCTAATGATTCGTTCAGCACCATAGATAATACCAAGTAAAGGCAAACATTCTAAACGTGGGAAAAATCAGGGAGCTACTTTTAGACGTGGAGTAGCAACTAGGTCAGCACAAAGAGGTCGTTTAGATCGAGTTCTAGCAGAACCTTTAAGTAATCCCAGCCTTTCATTAAGCACACAAGTAGAAATAGCCAATTGTGTTCAGGCTGCCATGAATCCACAACAGGCGAACCTAATCGAGCATCTTGACTTATACCTGAGCAAAGCCATTGAAACAAGTATTCAAGGTCAGTTCGCTTCACTTAAACTAACACAATCTGAGCAAAGAAGATCGGAGGGAAGAAGTATTCCTAATCCTACTCCGGTTTTACAAGAAACACATCCAGAATCACTTTTAAATCTTTCTAGAGGTAGTGCGAGCAGGAGTAGCGCAAGTTCGACCATAACTTCGGAAAAAGCTTCTACTATTATGCAAAACTGGCGTATCAAATTCGACGGGTCAAAGAATGGTATGAGGATAGAATAATTTATTTATCGTATTCGCTCCCTGACTAAACAAAATCTTTATAATGATAATAAGCTACTTTGCGACAATTTATATCTTTTGTTTACTGGTAAGGCCAGCGACTGGTACTGGAAGTTCCATCGTAACCACTCCAATTTCACTTGGGAGATATTTTGTGCCGAGTTCAGGAGACGATTTGAAGATGTAGAAACCGATTATGACATATGGGAGAAAATCAGAAAACGTCGTCAAGGCGAAAATGAAACTTTCGATGTCTTCCAATTTGCCATAGAAGATCTGGTAGATCGTCTTCAGAATGGAGTTGCTGAGTATGAACTAGTAGAATTACTCATTCGCAATGCAAAGCCTAGCGTTCATCATGAATTGCTTCACTTGCACATTGCAAATAGATCGCAATTGAGGAGAGAGATTCGCAAGCATGAGCAATTTTATAATGACATAAAATCCTTCAAGCCGAGGGCTCTACGATCATATATTACCGAATTGTCAAGTCAAGACGATAGTCAGCAACTATCCGACGACAAGTTAGAGCAGGGTGACGTTTCACAGATTCAACGACGCACCGTTCAAGCAATTCCAATTTGTTGGAACTGTGACACGTCAGGACACAAATTTGATGACTGTGTGGGGTCACGCAAGATCTTTTGTTACGGATGTGGGGCAAAAGATACTTTCAAACCTAATTGTAAGAAATGTAATCCTCCGGGAAACCGCCCGAGGGATGTGTCTTCCAACAACAAGTCGACACATCCTTAGAAAATATAAAACACGTGCATTCGACTAAGTTACCGACTGAATCGATAGACATTGAGAAATTACGTGACAATGATACTAGCGCACGGAAAATAGAAAAATCTAGCGAAGCAAAAGTTCACTTCTCATTTATACCTTTACATCATAGATTAGAAAAGTATAAGATTATGCGTAAGCAATTATTTGATAAGTTAGAGTGCTTTAAGTTCTTAAGAAAGCCCAAACGTTCGACAAGGCGTTTACGCGATTTTTGGAAAAACGTTCAGGAAAATCGAGAAAAGTTCGTTTCATCTATCTTTCTTAGTTCTGATAACAGACTATACACCAATGTTAACATAGAAGGCAACGATTATACAGCTCTATTAGATTCAGGAGCCACGATAAGCTGTATTGGAGGATCGGCTGCAAAAGATTTGTTAACTCATAATAAAATTAAAAAGTGTTCGGGAGCCATTCGGACAGCGAATGGAACCGAAAGTAAAGTCGTAGCTAAACTAGTTACGCGTATAAAATATCGTGAAAACACAGCTGATCTAGAAATGTTTATTATTCCAGAGCTCAAACAAGAAGTTTATCTAGGGGTAGATTTCTGGCAAAAATTTGGACTCTTGGACAAAATTAAACTACCGGCAGAAGTATCTGAGTTAGATGTTGGAGCTTCAGACGAAAATGAAGACTCTCCCAAATTTCACGTACTGTCTGCCGATGAACAACAACGATTTAATAAAGTGGTAGCTATATTTCCATCATTTGCGGCAGAAGGATTAGGTAGGACCAGTCTAGCTACTCACTCGATAGACGTTGGAGCAGCAATTCCAGTGAAACAACGCCATTGGCCGGTGTCACCAGCCATTGAAAAGTTGATGTTCGCCGAAGTGGATAATATGCTTGCGTTAGACGTTATAGAAGAGTCGACTAGCCCATGGAGTAGTAACTGTGTTTTGGTGAAAAAAGGAGAAAAGTATAGATTGTGTCTTGATTCTAGGGAGGTTAATAAGGTTACCAGACGTGACGCATATCCTTTGCCACACATAGATGGAATCTTGAGCCGGTTGCCACCAGCTAGATTCATCACCGGTTTGGATATGAAACACGCATACTGGCAAATTCCGTTAGACGAACATTCACGGCAATATACGGCATTTACGGTACCCAACAGACCACTGTACCAATATAAAATGATGCCGTTCGGTCTCTGTAATGCCGCTTAAACACTTTGTCGATTAATGGATCGTGTCATTCCAGCTCATCTACGCACACGAGTTTTCGTATACTTAGATGATCTATTAATATTATCTGACGATTTTGATTCCCATTTGATGTTGTTGCAAGAGATAGCCTTGTGTCTGCGCAAAGCAAATCTCACCATCAACATCAGTAAATCTAAATTTTGTATGCGAGAGATCACTTATCTCGGGTTCATTATTGGAAATGGAGAAATTAGGACGAATCCGGACAAGATTAGAGCCATTTCAGAGTTCCCAGTTCCCACTACTGTCAAGCAGCTCCGTAGATTTTTAGGTTTGGCTGGTTGGTATCGACGATTCGTCGAAAACTACGCTACGGTTAGTTTCGCTTTGACAGAACTGCTTAAAAAGAAAAAGGGTATAGAGTGGAATGAAAATGCACAACAATCATTTGAAACTCTGAAATCATGTCTAACTGCTTCACCGATTCTTATTACTCCTAATTTTGCAAAACCTTTTATTTTGCTTTGTGATGCAAGTACGTATGGAATTGGTTGCGTTTTGACACAAGAACGGGATGGGGTCGAACTGCCGATCGCCTACATGTCGGAAAAGTTGTCCAAAGCACAACGTAACTATTCAGTCACGGAACTAGAATGCCTGGCCGTTATTAAAGGCATAAAAAAGTTTCGATCCTACATTGAGGGTCAAGATTTTGTGGTCATAACTGATCACGCATCCCTACAATGGTTGATGCGACAGAAAGATCTTTCTGACAGATTGGCCAGATGGTCAATGAAGCTGCGAACTTTTACTTTTAAAATACTACATAGGAGTGGATCACAAAACGTGGTTGCAGATACTCTATCTCGACAGAATGATCCAGCAGTAGAAGAATTACGAGAAATTAGTCCTATAGTTGATTTAGATTCAGTTCATTTTAAAGCTCCAGAATATCTGAGTTTAATCGAGAGTATCAACTTGAATCAAAAGAAATTTCCTGATTTAAAAGTAATTGACCATTACGTTTACAAAAGGACCGAATTCGCTTCCGGAGACGGACTACAAGAAAACACATCTTGAAAACTTTGGGTACCAGCACCATTAGTAGCCGAAGTATTACACCAAGCACATGATGCACCAAGCTCAGCGCATTGTGGTATGAGTAAAACTGTAGAGAAATTGAAAAGATATCTGTTTTGGCCTCGAATGGTGACTCAAATACGGAAATACATATCTGAATGTGAGGTTTGTCGTACTACTAAAAGCCCAAATATAGTTCTTAAACCTCCCATGGGTAAACCAATGACTTCGGATAGACCTTTTCAAAAACTTTATGTGGATCTTTTAGGACCATACCCTCGCACGAAGAATGGTAATATTGGGTTACTGATAGTAGTTGACCATAACACAAAATTCCATTTCTTATGCCCATTAAGGAAATTCACAGCACCAAAGATATGTGATTACTTAGAAGGAGCTATATTTTATACTTTTGGAGTGCCAGAGACCGTTTTGACCGATAATGGCTCTCAATTTAAATCTAGTTTCTTTCAAGCTTTCCTCACTAGTTTTGGAATAACGCAAAAGTGCACCGCTATTTATTCGCCACAAGCTAATGCTAGTGAACGTTTAAATAGGTCAGTTTTGGCAGCAATACGAGCATATATTGGAAATGAACACACTAATTGGGACGTTAATTTGAACGCCTTTAGTGGATCATTAAGAGCATCTCTGCATAGAAGTACTGGATACTCTCCTTATTTTCTATCATTTGGTCAAAACATGTTACTTAATGGAAAAGATTATGCGCTTTTACGTAATTTAGATTTGTTAGGTGATGACACCAGATTGGAAAACCCGGATACGTTACAAGTAATTAGGCAAAAGGCTAAAGAAAATGTGAACAAGGCTCACGAAGATAATGCAAACAGATACAACTTACGTTCTAGGGAAACGCAACTGAAAGTCGGAGATCTTGTATATGCTAGGAATTTCACACAAAGTAACGCTATTAAAAAGTTCAGTTCGAAGTTAGCACCTGTCTTTATCTCCGCCCGAGTACACAAGAAACGTAGTTCATATTACTATGAGTTAGTAAACGAAAAAGGTAAAAATTTGGGAGAATATCTGAGTTTAATCGAGAGTATCAACTTGAATCAAAAGAAATTTCCTGATTTAAAAGTAATTGACCATTACGTTTACAAAAGGACCGAATTCGCTTCCGGAGACGGACTACAAGAAAACACATCTTGAAAACTTTGGGTACCAGCACCATTAGTAGCCGAAGTATTACACCAAGCACATGATGCACCAAGCTCAGCGCATTGTGGTATGAGTAAAACTGTAGAGAAATTGAAAAGATATCTGTTTTGGCCTCGAATGGTGACTCAAATACGGAAATACATATCTGAATGTGAGGTTTGTCGTACTACTAAAAGCCCAAATATAGTTCTTAAACCTCCCATGGGTAAACCAATGACTTCGGATAGACCTTTTCAAAAACTTTATGTGGATCTTTTAGGACCATACCCTCGCACGAAGAATGGTAATATTGGGTTACTGATAGTAGTTGACCATAACACAAAATTCCATTTCTTATGCCCATTAAGGAAATTCACAGCACCAAAGATATGTGATTACTTAGAAGGAGCTATATTTTATACTTTTGGAGTGCCAGAGACCGTTTTGACCGATAATGGCTCTCAATTTAAATCTAGTTTCTTTCAAGCTTTCCTCACTAGTTTTGGAATAACGCAAAAGTGCACCGCTATTTATTCGCCACAAGCTAATGCTAGTGAACGTTTAAATAGGTCAGTTTTGGCAGCAATACGAGCATATATTGGAAATGAACACACTAATTGGGACGTTAATTTGAACGCCTTTAGTGGATCATTAAGAGCATCTCTGCATAGAAGTACTGGATACTCTCCTTATTTTCTATCATTTGGTCAAAACATGTTACTTAATGGAAAAGATTATGCGCTTTTACGTAATTTAGATTTGTTAGGTGATGACACCAGATTGGAAAACCCGGATACGTTACAAGTAATTAGGCAAAAGGCTAAAGAAAATGTGAACAAGGCTCACGAAGATAATGCAAACAGATACAACTTACGTTCTAGGGAAACGCAACTGAAAGTCGGAGATCTTGTATATGCTAGGAATTTCACACAAAGTAACGCTATTAAAAAGTTCAGTTCGAAGTTAGCACCTGTCTTTATCTCCGCCCGAGTACACAAGAAACGTAGTTCATATTACTATGAGTTAGTAAACGAAAAAGGTAAAAATTTGGGAGTCTTTCATCTAAAAGACATCCAAATCAAAAAATAGATTAATGGATTTTAAATATGCCTTCAGATAATGCTTCTTCGTGCAGGTCTCGATCCATTATCTGCGTTGTAGTAGTCGTTAATAATAAGGGGAAATTATTTGAATATATTGTGGTGAACTTAAGATAAGGTCCACTCTAATTCGAACTTTAATTATTCGCCCACGCATAGAAGAGAGAGATAAGAGATAAGCAAACAAGCAATCGTACGATTGTACAGCTAGGTTAAGCCTAAAAGCTCTACATACCATTGTACAGTTATGTTAAGTCAAAAAGCTCTAGCTGCGATGGTACAGCAAACGACTTAAACTGCAGCGGTCATATAGTCAAGGTTACTAGATCTGAACAGACGTCTCAGTGTCATTATACCTTTTGCGAACAAAACGCGTGGCAAGTGCCAGGCTAGTGATCGCGTTTTTATATCCAAAAAGGCTTACAAAAAATAAGCTAAATCGGAAAAGTGGGAACTATAACCTTATTAAGGTAGGTTAGTGAGTTACTGGGTTACAAATTATACAGTGCTAATATAAATTACAGGCAGGAGATACCCCGCGTGACTGCAAGTGAATCTTGCCGGCTCACGCTTGGCGCTTCACAACCGTGCGGTTCAGACTTGGTTGTCAAAGTATTTGGTAAGGGGACCAGCTGTGAGCGTGTAGCAGGCGCAGTCTGGATTTTGGGCCACCAGCTGGTAGCTATCCTCCAGCGCCTCGCTACCCAATTGTTCTACGGCGGCTGTACGGCATCGACGTAAGAGCAACGACGATTTGGTACTACACGGAAACTGCAGCACCCCAACAACAAATTGCGGTACTGCTGCTGCAGCGCAACAACAAAAACGATATTGCACATGACGGTACCCACACTGAATAGCAGTGTGATCAGTGCCACACCCACACCGTAACGCAAAGAGGCGTTTAAAAGAATTAATCCTACAGAGAAGTGTTTATATATACGTGTTATAAATCCGATCGCAGTAGTATCAGGCAGTGTACCTAAACCGACGTTAAAATTCATCAAGTGGAAAAAGTTTAGTGTGAATGACAAGTCATACCAACACTTACATGAACATATGTTCTTGGTTTTGGTTGTGCTTATCTCAACTTTTGTTTTAACTGCTGCGGCAATGCAATCAGCTGATGCAATTAAATAATATTTAATAATTATATCAACCGCCATGCAGATTTGTACTTAAATACAATAACTAAATATAATTTTTATAAACAATTGAGCTGCAGATAATGCAAAGCAGCTGTTGTAAGATTATGTTAACGCTAGTCTGTTAATAGAATGCTGATAAGAGCAATTGTTTGGTTTCGTAAATTTAATAATTATAATTGTTTTAAATTAAAGATTCTTATGCCTACTTTGATTTAACAAGCTCATTTTTGCTAATTTAGGACCACTAGGTCTACTTATAATATTAAATAATAGAATCTGATACTTATGCGCAACGGATATGTCAATTTTAGATATATGAGAATATTCAAATTAATTTACATTTTGTTCTAAACAGCTACAGCACAACGTCTACGTCATCTGGGCCCATGATCACATCGACAAACACACACATATAAGCTGCGTGAGTAAAAACATGACCGAAAGAAAATATAGGGAGTACGCATAGTACATTTTCCAAAAAAAAAAAAAAATAATTTAAATTCTCATATCTTGGCATTTTGAAATTGACTTGATTCTTCGTTTTGGCTCATAAGTATGAGTTTAGTATATTTTAAAGTAATGTAACTGTCACTTAAATGGCAACACCAAGAATCATTGAATATGCAAATAGAACATAAAATATTGTAACTTAACAGAAACGCATATTATGAATGTTCCCAAACATAAAACATTTATTCCTTAATTATAACTAAATGGTTAAAAATTAAAACCAATTATATTTAATGTATCACCTTTAATTGATTTGTATATCAAATAATGACTTGTATTAATAAGATTTTCTCTATTATCATTAAAATATGAATTATAACGATTTAAATATGAATATGTAAGCTTTCCTTAGTCTGTCGAGTATCCATGCCAGGATTTTATAAGATGTGGTGAAGAAGTTAACGACTTTTGATCAAGGGATAATGCTAAACTTATCGAGCGTTATCAAGGTAGGGCGGGTAAAGGAGAGGGACAATTCCATCTAGGTTCCCTCCAACATTCTAGCATCCCAATAGTATTTATTTGGCGTGTCGGCGCTAACATTTATAATTTTAATAGTTCTCCACACCTTCTATTTATTCTTAAAATGTTCTTCTTATTTTATACCGCGCACTAATTAAATGTGTCAGGGTGCAACCGTACTGTTTAGGATAGCAAGAACCCCGACAATCCGACGAGCTATAACCGAGCATAGCAAGAGTGCGCTACTTCTACCCTAACTTTACAACGATCCTTTAGTTGGCAAATTACCATCAGCTGACACAGAGATCATACTCTCTAATAAGAGTCCTGTATTTGCATACACCCAACTTCGGTACACTACAGCGTGCAGTAGGGAAATGTGGTTGGGATTAAATTTGAGATTCTAGTTGGAATTCGTATTGGGAATCCAGTTAGAAAAAGTGCTAAAAATCATTTTGTGATTTCCCACCCCCAGGGACCGGATAACTGCGCGGCGGCATTGAATTAAAATATTCTATAAACTTTGAAATTGCATAATTGTACATTTTTATTTTCAATAATATTTTTTATACCCTGTGCCCATTGAAAATGGGCAAAAGCGGTATAATAAATTTGTGTGAATGTATGTAACAGGCAGAAGGAAGCATCTCCGACCCTATAAAGTATATATATTCTGAATCAGTATCAATAGCCGAGTCGATTGACACCTGTCCGTCTGTCTGTCCGTCCGTCTGTCCGTCCGTCCGTCTGTCCGTCTGTCTGTCCGTCTGTATGAACGCGTGGATCTCAGCAACTATAAGAGCTAGAGACTTCAAATTTGGAATGTAGGTTCCTGAATACCATACGCAGATCAAGTTAATTTTCAATTTTCGATACCAAGTCCCGTTGGTTTTAAAATTGGAAAAATCACCATAACATAAGCAATGTTAAAGCTAGAGACTTGAGATTTGGCACACATGATAAAAAGTGTTGGCTTTATGTGTCCTGAAAATTTCATTGCGATGCTACGCCCCCTTCGCCCATAATTTGAAATAGCTGATAACATGAGCAGTTTTATAGGTAAAGACTTAAGATTTGGCACACATGGTAAGTATCCTACTCTAAATGTGTGCTACAATTTTCAGTGCGATCGGATATTGAACTCAGAAGTTATTCAAGAAACAAATTTATGCAGCGCAGCATAAGCGTTGCAGCGCAGTAGCAGAGCAGTCGCTGCGCCGCGTCGACGCGTTTGTTCATGTATGTTTCGTCTGCTGTGGCGCTAAACATAAACAATCAACAGCCGCAGTCCAGTGTTGCCAGACTATCGCAAGCAACCTACTCTCGATGTGAGCAAAATCGACTTCAAGCGATATATTTAAATCCCATTATAATAAAAAAAACTTTTCTTTGAAGACCTGCACAGGGTATCCTACTGTCGCGCCCGCTCGACTGATCGGCTTGTTTAAATTTACGTTAACTAAAACTTATATAATATTTATATTATCCCTGAATATAAACAAAATGTAAAAGTAAATACATTAGTTTCATATATTAACCACATTTGCTAATTTAATTAATTTACTTACTTTGAATGTCCTTTAAATTGATCTTAAAGAAAAAAATAACAATTGCAAATATTATATACATATTTCGCATTTAAGTTATTTACGCAGTAACTTACTTCACATATTGGCAAACAGCGACATTATCATGCATTTATGTATTTTCAACACTGTAATGTATAAAATATTATATATTACTTTAATACATACATTGGAAATTATAATTATTGCATAATAATTAGTCACAACTTACCATTTTTCAATTTATTGTTGAAAAAGACATGCTCACTTTGCTTGCAGAACTATAGACACGCAGCAATCAATACACAAAGACAGGGATGCACACTCATATAAAGTGTAATCGTTTGTAGCATTGCAGTCCTTTGTATTTATCGATTACCGCATCAATCTAATTTTCAATGACAAAATGCATTTATTCAATAATTTATTTATTTCAAGCATTAATCTAATGTCGATTCCTACAAATTCCGTTTATCAATATTCTAAATATTTACTATGAAAATATTTTTTTTACTTTGACATAATTTTTAAGTAAAAGATGAATTTTCCATTAATTTTATTATAATAATTAATAAATAATAATAAAAGAGGAATCTTAATATTTATATTCATCAATTTTAAAATATCTTATCACATATACTATATTATAGGAAATATGGTATATATATGCATTTAATAATTAATTTAATATCCGCCCTCTAATAACTAGAAACTTTGGAGTTTATGCAGCCAACTGAAAAAGTTGAAGTTGAAATGGTTAAGTAACAAATTCTGTGCAGCGTTTCATGCAGCAGAACGCTAAGACAGACTCAGCAAATCGTAAGACTTTGTTGCTTACGCAGCCGCATACTATTCGCACTATAAGACAAGAGTTCTGTGCAGCGTTTCATGCAGCCCAGTGCTATGGCTCGCTCAGTAAAACCTAAGAAATCGTAGCTTACGCAGCTGCAGGGAACTCAAATCGTCAGACGAGAATTCTGTGCAGCGTTTCAATCAGCCCAGCGCTATGGCTCGCTCAGTAAAACCCAAGACTTCGTAGCTTACGCAGCTGCAGGGATTTCGCACCAAGAAACGCTCGATTCTTATTACAGAACTCGCTAATTAAAGGTTGCGGCTCAAGGTATATGATTTCCAGCACATGAAATTTTCCGCTTTCGCTTTCGAATTTACATTTTGGCGCCCGAGCAGGGACATTCTATCGCGTTTTGTCGGTCTTTTTTCGTAAGACATTTCAAGAGTTGGTTGGCTGTGTCCGTAAGTCGGTCGCGTCATTTCGGTGTGCTATTGTGCTGGTGTCACCGCTGGACTTGTTATTGTTGTGCTGCTGAGCTAGTGTCGCCGCTGGACCTGCTGTTGTTGTGCTGCTGAGCTAGTGTCGCCGTTGGACTAGTTGCGTTGCTGCCTCTGCCGACTCCGTTGGACCTGTTGCTGCTGCAGTGTTGATTGCCCTAGAGATGCCAAGATGCGTTAGTAAACAAAATGGTCACTCCAAGCAAATTCGAAATTCAGTGTCGGCTAGATATTCTAAATTCGTATATTTCCAAGGCTATGGATCTGCAATCTGAGATCAACTGCATCGATCCCGATAATTCTAGCCGTGCGATGCTTGAGGAAATGTGTATTCTGGCGAGATCGTCATATATGGCCGCTCTTAATGCTCACCAGGTGTCGGAAAATGTGCAACGGCATCACACCATTCACATTTACCTTAATTAAAGTTACCCAATTTCAGTGGTAAACATGCAGAATACAAACAGTTCATCAGTTTGTTTAACAGCTTAGTAGACTCTGACCATTCGTTATCCAATATCGAGAAATTTAATCATTTGATCTCTTGGGGCGTTGGGTACAATTAAAGCGTTTCAGGTCTCTGACGAAAATTATTCAAAGGCTTTGGCCAGCCTGGAGCGCGTTTACGATAAAAAGTACTTAATTAGTCAATTGGTGACGAGCAAGATTTTGCTAATGTGGTTCTCATTCACATAGCTATGGTCGATTATGTGACCAAGTCGAAGTTTGAAGAACAACTTGACTTTAATTCGTTGCCCCAATGGTCTGATTGTGTCCCAACATTGAATAGACGATATCAGCATTTATCGGCTGAAGAAAGTTAAAAGTCTAGGATGAGACAAAAATCAGATCTCAAGCCTGCGAAAAGCAGTAAGTCCTCGTTCGCATGCACTAAAACAGATAAGCGTACTGAACCAAAAATTCAGTTTTGCAGTGCAAATCACAGCATTGGGAACTGTCAGGGGTTTTCCGCTATGCCTGTGTTGGATCGATTTAATTTCCTAAAATCGAATCAGTCTAGCTGCAATGCATCAAAGTGTAGAGTTTGTTCTCAACCCCACAACACTCTCCTTCATAAGTATGCAGCTCCCGAAATGGCACAGGCAGCATCGCATCCAGCTCATGTGAACCACGTTGCAGGTGAAGCGGATCAAGTCATCCTTGCAACAGCTGTTGTAAAAATACGAGACAGGTTTGGGCAAGTTCACAATGCTAGAGCTTTATTAGATTCTGGCTCCCAAGTCAACTTCATGATGGAAGAACTTGCTCAAGGATTGAGACTTGCTCGAAAGAATAAGTGCTTGACAGTCACGTCTGTTGGGAAAGCCAGCTTAGTAGCGAAGAGCGAGGTTTCGACAGTGGTGTCGTCTCGTGTAAGTGCACATCAGTTCAGTGCTGACTTTTGGGTGCTGACATCAATTTCGAGCCGGCAGCCAGATTATGATTTGTCCGTTGGTCAATGGAAAATTCCAGCCAATTTAGAACTGGCTGATCCGGACTTCTTTAAGCCTCAGCGAATTGATCTGCTGATAGGAGCGGATTCATTTTTCGAACTGTTGTGTACGGGACAGATAAGATTGAGTGGAAATGGCCCTTTATTGCAGAAAACCTTGCTAGGTTGGGTGGCATCAGGGCGGTGTAAAAATCGGCAAGTTCAGAACCCTGTATGCTGCGCAATAATGCATCCTAGCGAAGAATTCAGACTTGAAGCCCTTGTAGAGCGATTCTGGGAGCTTGAAGCTATTCCAGAATCGAATATCTCAGCCAAGTACTCGTCAGAGAAACTGGCATGTGAGAAAAGCTTCAAAGATAGCGTTCGAAATCTGTCGTCAGGGCATTTTGAGGTTAGTTTGCCCTTCAAAACTTTTTTTTTTTAATGCTTTGCTTTTATTTATTGAATCTTCTCCAGAGGGAGACTAACAATAAGTTTATCAAATCTTAAAATAATACGTTAGATAACAGCCATTTTGACTGAATCCGAGTTAAAGGGCCCTAATGGATTATTGCTGGGCTGGTAGATCGTTGCGTTGGAGGCGTGTTCGGTCGCACACCAAAGATAAGCACCTTGCAAGATGATTTGGGTGCAAAGATAGTTTGAGGTGGTAGTTCGCTTTTTGTTGAACTATCTCATCTTTTACGGGTAGAATGTTTAGATCTCTGTGAATGTTTTCGTTCCGAACATACCATGGCGCCCCAGTGATGGTTCTCAGGATTTTGGATTGTTGGCGCTGTATGATGTCGATGTTGCTGCTACTCGCATTTCCCCAAAGCTGCGAGCCGTAGGTCCAGATTGGTTTTAGAGTGAAATTGTAGAGTAGGACCTTGTAGTCCAAGCATAGACGCGATCGAGAATTTATAATCCAATGGAGGCTATTAGCTTTTAGTTTTAGGTGCGCTTTTTTAGCTTCGATGTGTCTCCGCCAGGTAAGTCGCCTATCAAGGTGTATGCCAAGATACGTCACTTCATCAGCTTGGAGGATCTGCGTATTGTGTAACGTTAGCGGAGGGCAAGTCTGCCTGTTAAGAGTAAAAGTTACATGTTTACACTTTTGCTCGTTTATTTTAATACGACAGTCTGATAGCCACTACTCCACCATCAGCAGGTGGTCAGCTAGTTGTGCTGTAGCTTGTATTGGACATCTAGAGCGACTTAAGATAGCGGTATCGTCAGCAAACTTAGATGTTGTCAGTCGCTCGTTTCTTATGGGAATGACAGGTTCGGTCGGTGCGCTAAGATTTGGATGAGCCCTCCACAGCGGATTATTTGTGCTGGTTGGCGATAGTTGCTCTATGTATCGACGTTGAGCGTCTTCTTCATCTTGTTTTAGAGCCTTGGTGAGTCTGCAAGTGGCTTCTTTGAGGCGTTGTTTTGAAGATGGCGATCTGTAGGTCTGCCAAACTCGTCGCAATCGTCTTTTTTGCAGAACAAGTCCTTCAATTTGCCGATTGGTTTTGTACTGGCTGGATTGCGCAGATATCCCTTGCGGTGTTGAGATTTTGACTGCTGCTACGAGTACAGATTCCAGAGCATCAACAGAGCAGTCGATGTTCTCTTCGTTGTTGAGCTGCGGGGTTAGCTGAACATGGGAACTAACATATTTCTTGTATTTAAGCCAGTTGGTTCTGTGCGTTGTTAGCCTATGAGGATGCTCTATGATTTGCGGGCGTTGGAGAAGATTTAGTAGCACCGGGGAGTGATCGGATGATAGGTCCGAAAGTGATTCGGCACTTATCAGATTGCGTAGAATGTTATTTGTGACTGCGAAGTCAATAAGATCTGGTAGCTTCATGGGGTCTGCTGGCCAATATGTGGGCCTACCTGGGGAAACGTAGTCCAGTTTGTTGTTTGGTTTGATGATTGCGTTGTATAACTGCTTTCCTTTGGGGGTCACAAGGCGGGATCCCCAGTGCGTGTGCTTGGCATTGTAGTCTCCTGCTGCTATAAATCGCTCCCCTAGAGTATTGTAGAAGTCCCTGAATTGACCCTCAGAGATTGTAAAGCGAGGTGGGCAATAAAAAGCGGCAATAGTGAGATAGCCGTTACCCGATTGTACGTTTATGGATGTAGATTGCAAATAATTTGTTGCAAACCTTTTATGAAAATGGTGCTTTATGCGGTTTCTTATTAGGATGCCGGATCCACCGTGAGCTTTGCCATCCGAATGATCTGTACCGTAGAACAAATAGCCTCGTATTTGGAAGTTGTATTTGCATGTGAGGTGCGTCTCTGCGAGCAGCATCACGTCGATGTGTCGGTCGTACAGGAATTGTGTTAGTTCAAGTTTGTGCCGTGAAACACCATTGGCATTCCACAGAGATATTCGTAGAGACGCCATTGATTATTTGGACTGTTGAGATGCAAGCATCTGTATCAGTATGTTTTGATTTTGCATGAGGGTTTGCAAAGTTGTTTTCATGAATGACATGAAGTCCATCATATTTTGTTGCAGAGAAAAGATCATGGCTTCAATGTTGATTTGTGGCTGCCCCATGGGCTGGTGAGAGCTTAACATATTTGGCTCTGTTTCAATTAAATGTGGAATCGCTGTTGTGTGGGTTGAGTTTTCCAGTCCTGTTTTTAGAGCACTTGCAAACGAGGTGCCTTTGATAGTGTTTGCGGGACCAAATGAAGATCTTGCTGCTTTAGCGAAGAAGACGTCAGGTGTAGTTTGGGATGGTATAAATACATTTGGTGTGTTCTGGGAGCACGTCGTTGTCGCTCGTCGGATTCGGCTTTTTAACTCTTTGTAAACTGGACAACCTCTGTAGTTTGCTGTGTGATTTCCTCCGCAGTTACCACACATTTTTGCACTTGGGTCTTTTTTGTTAGCAGGGCAAGGGTCAGAGCCATGAGAGTCCCCGCAAGCTACACAGACTGGCCGAAGAGTGCAGTAGGATCTTGTGTGCCCGTATTCTTGGCAATTTGTACATTGCACTGGTCCATTGCGCTTGTGTGGTTCTTCAACAGTGATCCTGCGATGCAGCAGGAACTGCAGCTTGTAGATTGGATGTACTTCGTTTTTCTTCAATGTTCTATTGTCTGGCTCAAGCTCGACCTTGAAAAGTGGTTGCGGCTTTTTATTTTTGTTGATAATATTTGTCACCTTCTTTGCGAGAAAACCATTTTCATGTAAAGCTTCTGTGATTTCGACAGGCGTTACCTCTGGTTCTATGCCCTTAAGTACCACTTGCAAGCCCTTACTGCTTTTTAGTTGGTATGTATAATAGTTCTTCTTAGTGTCATTTAGGTATTTTGACACTATTCGAAAATGCTCTTCAGTTTTTCAAAACTTCAAAACTAATCCCAAAATATTGGGATTATCGTTCGAAACAGCCAAGAGACGGTTTTTATCCTTAGAGCGCAGGGTTACAAGAGACCCGGAGCTCAGGAATATGTACTTGAGTTTTATGCGTGAATATATTGACCTCGGTCACATGTCTGCCATAGGTACGGAAGTTCCACCAGGACCACACTACGTCATTCCACATCAGTGCGTCCTGAGGCCTGATAGTAGCTCCACCAAGCTTCGAGTGGAATCGACGCGTCTTGTAAGACAACGTCGGGCCACTCACTTAACGATTGTCTTATGGTTGGACCTACTATTCAGAAGGATCTAATTTTGTCGCTTCTTCGGTTCCGTCTGAATCGATATGCCCTCACGGCGGACATCACAAAGATGTATCGGCTAGTCAGCATATCCGAAGACGACCGACGTTTTCAGCTTATTGTGTGGCGTGAAAATCCATCGGATGAGATTCAACTTTTTCGTTATAACACGGCGACATATGGCACTGCGTCCGCACCCGCCATCCGATGCTTGCAAGAACTGGGTTTACGTCACAAAGACACCCATGCTCTCTCTTCAGAAATTATTTGCAATGATTTTTATGTCGATGATATGCTCACTGGAGCCGATAACCTTGACACGTTAAAAGCTATATGTGCTCAGGTGTCGCAAGTGTTAAGGTCAGGAGGTTTTCAACTGGCCAATTGGTTTTCAAACCACCCCGATTTAATAGAAGAAGGTGGACATGAGAATCTTCTAAGTTTCAATGGTGCCGGCTCAACGAAAACGCTCGGCATGAGGTGGACTCCAAGTTCCGATACATTTAGGTATCATTTGGATAATAGTTTCACCGAATTGAGTCCCACAAAGCGTAACATATTGTCAGTTGCTGCACGCATGTTTGACCCACTTGGCTTGTTGAGCCCAATTAGCATCAGGGCTAAAATTCTGTTGCAAGAGCTTTGGCGTATGCAGTTGCCATAAGATGAAACAATGCCCATGGAAATGCATAGCCGGTGGGAAAAGTTCAAGGATAATCTTCTCGAACTGCATCACATTGATATATCCAGGTACGCTCATGCAAGATTTAACACAAGCATTCAAGTACATGGATTTACGGACGCGTCCAGTCAAGCATATGGGTGTTGCCTATAAGTTCGAGCTAGCGACGGTGGCAAGACAGTCTGTCGATTGTTAACCGCAAAAGCGAAAGTTGCGCCCCTTAAGACGAAGTCTATTCCTAGACTCGAACTATGCGCGGCGTATTTGCTAGCTGAATTATGGTCAACTATCAATCATTTGTTGGACCATTGTAGAGTCGAGAGTGTGAATTTCTGGACGGGTTCAGAGATCACACTACATTGGATAAATACTTGCCCAGTTATTGGCAACGTTCGTAGCTAACCGAGTTGTAGGCATCCAAGAGATGGCCAAAGATATATCTTGGCGACATGTGCCCACGTTGTTGAACCCATCCGATATGGCATCGAGAGGTTGTGTTACGCATGATCTGATAATCGATTTGGCTAGAAGGATCACCGTTCCTCTGCAAGGAACTTGAACATTGGGCTCAAAATAACCACTTTTCGCTACCACCAGAATTGAAAGACAGTGAGTACAAGAAATCTGCAATAGTTTGTTTAGCTACCAACTCTGACTTTGAACCCAGTTTTATTTCTCGATTTTCGTCAAGTCGCAAATTAGTTCGGGTCGTTGAGTATATGTACAGATTTATCCTCAGGTCAAAAGTTGACCGTGTCACTGTTGTCCTCAGCGCAAAAGAATTGAATTTTGCGTTTCTGAACCTGCTGAAACTGGTTCAGCGCTCGGATTTCAGAGAGGACTTTGAAAAATTAAAAAAAAAGGTTGTACGGGAAAGCCTCCAATCTCTGACTCCGTTCATTCACAAATTAGAAGAATTTGGAAGAGGAGTCTTGTTGATCCGAGTAGGAGGTAGACTATTGAATGCGCCATTGCAATACAATGCCAAATTTCCCGTCTTGATGACCAAAAACTGTCCGTTAATTGGCATGTATTTACGGGAGCTGCATATGGGAAACTGTCACGCAGGAGCAAAGGCAATGATGGCATTGCTTCGGCAGCGAATTTGGCTCATAAATGTTCGAAGAGAATGTACCCAAGTAGTGCGAAAATGTGTTCTTTGCTTCAGGTACAAGCCGAAGTTAATGGAGCAAATAATGGGAAATCTCCCCGCAGATCGTTTGTTAGCTGTCAGACCATTTTCAATTTGCGGAGTCGATTTTTGTGGACCAATAAATGTATCGTAGCGAATTCGAGGTCGTGCCCCGCTAAAAATGTACATAGCGGTATTTGTGTGTTTTGCTTTTAAGGCTGTTCACTTAGAACTTGTTACTAACCTATCGACTAATTCCTTAATTTCTTGTTTAAAAAGCTTCATCGCACGACGTGGCGTTCCGTGTCGGCTCTACTCGGACAACGCCACGAACTTTGTGGGGACCAGCAACCTGCTGAAGGAGCTGCAGGAAGCGTTCGAGCGGCAGAAATCCAGTTTGCAGTCGTTCGCAGCGGAGAAAGGGGTGGAGTGGTGCTTCATCCCCCCACGGGCACCACATTTCGTAGGGCTGTGGGAAGCAGCAGTCAAGTCCGCGAAACACCTGCTGCTCCGACAAATAGGAAGCGTTTCGCTGGTAGAAGGCAAGGTCAGAGGGCATCTGGCCGACGTGGAGGCGATCCTCAACTCGCGGCCGCTGACTCCGCTAAGCCCGGCCACCTGCTCATCGGTCAGCTGCTTCGTTCGCTGCCGCAAGGGTCAGAGCTGGACATTCGAAGCAGCGGAACTTCATACTGTCGCAGGTGGCAGCTGCTGTCCACGCTCAGACAGCAGTTTTGGCGAGCGTGGACGAAGGACTACAACCACAAACTTCAGCGTCGCGAAAAGTGGACAGCTCGGCTGTCCCCAACCTCCCAATCGGGGCGCTCGTGGTGGTCCACGACGACAATACTCCGCCCCAAAGATGGACCACAGGCAGAGTCATCGACGTCGTTCCCGGAGCAGACGGTCGAGTCAGGGTGGCGGACGTTAAACGGCAGTGGGAGTTTTTAAGCGACCCGTCCACAAGTTGGCCGTGTTGCCATCTTTTTTGAAGTTTTTTTTTTTGGTCAATTCAACGTGGCCGGAATGCTTAGCATTAGGTTAGGTTAGGTTAGGTTCATCGGACCGCTCAACAGAATGTTGAGATCACCCAGGGGCCATTCGGCCCATTGTGATGTCCGTTACCTGTAGGAGTAGAAAAGAATTGTTGGAGGGTTGAAGCGAAAACCCTAATTGGTCCCGTTTTTCGGGATTCGCTTTTGGAACCAACCAGTGGAGTCCAGGAAGAGTACCAGATCCTCCAGTTGCAGTTTTGCAAGACTGCCCAGTTCCTCGAAAATGGTTCCCCGAGAAAACGGGTTCTCCTTCTAAGAAGTGCAGGGCAGTCACACAGAAGGTGTTGGATGCTCTCCTCTTCCTCTTCATTCCTGCAGCTATGACAAAAGTCTTGTGATGGTACACCATACGCCATTCGGCCAATGGGACAATGACCCGTCAAGACTCCTATCAACACCCTTATCCTGTTCTTGCTAAAGTGTAGGAGTTCAGATGATCGCTTTGGATTACGGTCTGGCCAGAGTGCTTTGGATATATTGCATTCCTGAGGCGTTTTTCACTGCTCCTCTGCCGCAGTCCTCGCCGTTCTTGCTAGTTCGGAGAGGACGTACTGAAGAGGTCTTTGTACATCAGTCACCGCACTACCTGCCGGTAGCGCTGATCCTTGCCTTGCACATTCGTCAGGCCTCTCGTTTCCTAGTACACCGGTGCCCAGGTACCCAGACAAGTCTGATTGAATGGTGGCAACGGTTCAGCTGTGACTGTGTTTCGAATGAGTTTGCTCTTGGTGGTGTTTGAGGGTAGAGCCTTAAGGGCTGCCTGACAGTCGACGTAAATAGATATGTTCCTTGAAGGTTCCTCCAAGGTGGATATCAGTTTGGTCGACTGCCAGACAGCATAGATCTCCGTCTGGAAAATACTGCACCAGTCCGGAAGACGGTATGAGAGATTTGCAGCAGGGTATACAGAGAATACACCTGCTCCAGTGCCTTCATCCGTTTTCGAACTATCCGTATAGATCGACAGCTCGTTCTCACATAGAGGGCTTTCTTGCTGCCAGTCGGTCCGTGATAGGAACACAATGTTGAACCTGTCTTCCCACTTATTTTCAGGAACGCAATAGTTCTCCTTGTGTGGCCCAGCATTGCTTTCTATTGAGCGTAGAATGGCGCTGTGACCTACCGTACTTGGCTTAAGGAGGCTCAGAGCTCTAAGCCTGACCGCACTCCTGGCTGCCGCGTACTTCAGGAAGATGTCTATTGGTTCCAGGTCTAACATGACGTCTAGTGCTGCTTGGGGAGTGGAACGTATACATCCCGTTACACCCAAGCAAGCCAGTCTTTGCACTTTTTTGAGATTATTTATGTGAGATTTGGTGCATGCCGTTTCCCACCATACCAATGCTCCATAAGTATGGGTCTGATAACAACCGTATAAAACCAGTGGATAATATACGGTTGTAGCCCCCATCTTTTCCCAAAAGTCTTCTTACACACAAATAAGGCTTGTAGTGCCTTTTTCATCCTCTCCTCCGAGTTTCTCTTCCAAGAGAGTTTTGAGTCGAGAATTACTCCTAGGTACTTTGCCTCCTTTGCCAGTCTGAGCTGTATCCCTCCTAGAGTAGGAAGTCTAAAGCTCGGTATCTTGTATTTTCTTGTAAACAGGACCAGCTCGGTCTTTTGTGGGTTTGCCCCAAGACCATTCTGCTCTGCCCACTTTAGAGTAAAGTCGAGTGAATTTTCCATCAGTTCACTGATTGTTGGCAAGAACTTGCCAGTCACCAGTAAAGTCAGGTCGTCAGCGTAGGCCGTTACTCTGCATCCTCCATTTTTCAGTTTTAGAAGAAGGTCGTTGAGAACGAGATTCCACAATAGAGGAGATATAACTCCTCCTTGAGGCGTTCCCCTCGTGGCCAACTTTCTAATTTTCGAAGTGCAGCTGAGCATATTGCTGAGCCACTGATTGATCATCGGGTGTGAGCCAATTTTGGCAAGTGCTGCCGTTATCGACTCGATCCTGACATTGTTAAAGGCTCCTTCTATATCGAGGAATGCCCCAGCGCAATTTCCATCCTATGCAAGGTGTTTTCAATACTACTAACTACCTCATGTAGTGCTGTCTCAACGGATCTACCTTTGAGATAGGCATGTAGAGAGCTGCCGAATACATTTAGAGTCAGCTTCGTTCTTAGATATAGATCCAGAAGTTGTTCTAGCGTTTTTAATAAAAACGATGATAGACTAATTGGTCTATAGTCCTTCGCTGAGCAGTGTTTTATCTTTCCTGCTTTGGAAATGAATGCCACTCTCACTTCTCTCCAGATACGTGGGATGTATCCTATCAAGAGGCATCCTCTGAAGATTCTCAGTAACCATGGCAAGAGATCGTGACACGCATCTTGCAATATAGCCGGTCTAACGCCATCCGTTCCTGCAGATTTGTAGGGTTAAAATTACTTGATAGCCCAGATTATCTTCTCTTCATTGATAATTTCCTCTATAACGGCTTCACTTTCCACGTGCACCCCCCTCAGGCTCTACACTGATAGTGGAGGCGGTGATCCCGCCCCCGTCATCCGCTTCCAAGCAATCCGGGAAGTGGGTGTTCATGAGAAGTTCCAAAGACTCATGACTGTTTCTCGCGAAATTGCCGTCCAGGTCGCATAGGAGACCTGGTTTAGCGGTATCCTTAGCCAGTAGCCTTCAAAGTCTGGACACTTCAGTGGTACCGCTCAGATCCTCGAAAAAAGCAGCCCATGAGTCTCTTTTGGCCTTCCTGCAGAGTCTTTTAAAGGTCTTGAAACTCAGGTGATAGGTATCTCAATCATCCTGACAATCTCTCGCCTTTGCCTTGTTGTATAGCCTCCTTATCTCCTTCCTGACTTGACCTAGCTCCTGTGTCCACCACGCGCTGCGTTTGGACTTTGGAGGTAATGGGGCAGGATACAAGAAAGGCTTTACAGAGCGCCTCGGTAATGGTCCGGGTCGATTTCTCCAGAGTGCCAGGGTGTCTCATTTGTCCCACTGATGTGACGGCAGAGACTCCCTGACATACTTAACAAGCTTACCCCAGTCCGCTCGGGGTCACCTATTCTATAGTGATCAGAGAAAGAGCACTCCGTGGATACGTGCCAGTTATCTATTGTCAGAAAGTCGTGGTTAGTCGCTAGGGTTAAATCTATAACCTCTGCACGGCTCTTATTGCGGAACGTGGGGCGGTTGGCCCTGTTACAAACAATAAGATTTGTGAACAGAACGAATTCGAACAACGCCTCCCCTCTCTTGTTGATGCCTGTACTTCCCCACGCTGTCACATCAATGCTCTCCTTCTGCGCGTGCTGAACAAGGACCTTGATGTTTCCCGATGGCGGGTCCTGTTCCTCGTATGGTACATACGCGGATGCCAGGTATAGGTTGACCCCTTTCCTCCTTTCGCATAGTACCACCGTCAGGTATTCGCTGCTGTAACAAGGGGAGAAAAGAACATTAAGTCCAGCTCTTACCACGATACAGGTTCTAGACTTACCCATAGTCCTTGGGACAAGGAGATGGTATCCGCGAGAACCCAATCCACAGATCCTCTCACTCACGATCCAGGGTTCCTGGATGAGAGCCACGTCTACCCTCTCCCTGTCCATGAACCGTAGTAGGTCAACCGAGGAAACCCCAGAATGATGCAGATTGATCTGCACCACCCTAAGATTTTCCGGCTGACCTAGCATCCTTCCGTCTGGTCCAGGGATGTATGCTCTGATGCATCCTAGACCCAACATCAACTGGCCTTGCTTCCTCAGGATTTGACTCCTGGACTCTGCACCAATGCTGATCCAGAGATCCTTGCCGTTTTCCTTGTCGCGGGCCAGCCCTCTCCTGATCGTCCAGTCCCGGTAACGCAATCCTCGTTCTGGCGCTTGATCATGTTAAGGATGGTTCGATCCTTCTTTATCGGAGGTGGGATCCAAACCTTAATGATCGCTCGCTCAGGGACAAGATCCGTGGAAACGACGTCAATCTTCGCACCAGGCCATAGTTCACCAAAACTTTGGATTGTGTCTTTGAGAAACCGCAAAGATTCCTCGTTGGCACAAGCCACTGCCTTAGCGCCCTTATACCACTTGATGCCATCGAATTCGGCCAGGAACGGATTCTCTGGTCGGAACATGGCATCATGTAGGGCCTGGTTTATGGACTTCTCTAAGGTGAACCAATTACCAGCAGTGAGTTTCCCTTCCGGGTCGCTTCTGTCGATAATGGCCACCTGAAGCTCCGGCTTCGAGCTTAAGCTGGCCAGAATTCCTTCTGGACACATCCGCTTGCTCTCTGAAGCTTTTGCCGAGTCGTCCGACCTCTGCCGCTTAGTGACAGAGGTTTTGCTGCTCTTTTGCCTTCCGTTCTCCTCTTTTTGGGGGGGGGCGTGGTCGGCATAGCTATGGAGGGATTTTTCCGGGAGTTGGATTTCCCTGTAGGTGATGCTGCTGGCTTCGAGTTGAATGGTATTGCCTCCCTTTTTGAAGCAGCCTCAGTCACCTGCTAAGAAGTCTTCTTCGCCGGCTCCACTGACTGCACTACTGTACTGTACGAGAGATTTTGAGTGTTACCAGACTCGTTAAGCCTCTCATACCGCCTCACGTTGTATTTGTGCTTTTTCTTCAGATTCCTCTCCTTCGTGTTCAGCGACTCTGGATTGCGGCCTTGAAGTCCCCTAAGGAACTTGAGTGAGGCCTTGTACCCTGAGCGTTGCTTGCGTCGGAGGTCCTCCATCTCAAAATTGCTTTCCGGCACGATTGTGTCAGCCTTAGTCACCTCGTCGGGCCTCCTGTTCTGTGGCTCGTCCTCTAACAGCATACGAGCAAGCGCGAGCGCTAGCTTGTGGTCCGTTATGGTCGGGCCTGTGAACAGGAATTCCGAATTGGGTGGCCACTGGCTCTAGATCGACGCCTTCCTGCCGAAGAAGAAGACTTTCGCCCGCTGCAATGTGACCTCTGGAGACACGCTGAGAGGATTGCTCCTCAACGTGCCCGCCGGTGGTAGCAGTCACGACTTACACCGACGTTTGGGCTGACATCCCAGCCCGAGTTGAATTCTCATCTTCCATCCAGGGGGGGGGATTGGTTAATTTTATTCTTGGGAGCCACCCCTTAGCGTTATAGGCCTATCCGCCAGGCACCTCTAAACCATGGTAGCGTTCAGCTAGACTCCGCCGCCTCAGCTAGACTCCGCAATACCTCGGTAGAGCAAGTGACTATGCATAACTTGATCGTTCGGGATAATGCAGAGTCCATTGCCCAGCCGACACCCTCGTGGAGGGTTCAGTTAGAGAATTTGTTGCCAGCCATGTTTAGTCTTAGCATAGATCATAATTCCATAGTAAAATGAAGTATTAAAAGTAAACGCATCTTGACTCGTATCTACGGACATATGGAACTCCACATTGTTGCTGTATCTTAAATTTGGTGAGTTACATCGTGGAGTCGGAAATTCATGCATATCTTGTAGTGCTTTCCACCAACAATCAAATTCCGGCTGCAATACCCTTGGCAAGGCTTTATCCCATCCTATTTGGTGACTCCAAGTTTTTATACCCTGTGCGCATTAAAAATGGGCAAAAAAGGCTATAATGAATTTGTGTGAATGTATGTAACAGGCAGAAGTAAGCATCTCCGACCCTTTAAAGTATATATATAACTGATCAGTATCAATAGCCGAGTCGATTGACACTTGTCCGTCTATCTGTCCGTCCGTCCGTCCGTCCGTCTGTATGAACGCGTGGATCTCAGCAACTATAAGAGCTAAAGACTTCAAATTTGAAATGTAGGCTCCTGAATACTATACGCAGATCAAGTTTGTTTTCAATTTTCGATATCAAGCCCCGTTTGTTTTAAAATTAGAAAAATCAACAAAAACATAAGCAATGATAAAGCTAGAGACTTGAGACTTGGCACACATGATAAGAAGCTTACTCTTAATGTGTCCAAAAAATTTCATCACAATGCCACTCCCCCTTCACTCATAACTCAAAAAAGCTGATAACAAGAGCAGTTTTATAGCTAGAGGCTTGGCACACATGGTAAGTATCCTACTCATAATGTGTTCTACAAATTTCAGTACGATCGGATATTGCACTCAGAAGTTATTCAAGAAACAAATTTATGCAGAGCAGCAGATGCGTCGCAGCGCAGTCGCTCCGCCGCGGCGACGATATAACAAACGAAAATACGCGTTTGTTCATATATGTTTGATTTGACTTTCGGCCGCTGTGGCGCTAAACATAAACAATCAACAGCCGCAGTCCAGCGTTGCCAGACTATCGCAAGCTACCTACTCTCGATGCAAGCAAAATCGACTTCAAGGGATATATTTAAATCCCATTATAATGAAAATACTTTTCTTTGAAGACCTGCACAGGGTTTCCTACTGTCGCGCCCGCTCGACTGATCGGCTTGTTTGTTTATCCGTTTAACATATATTATACTTATTACATTCTTCCATATTTCTATTACTATTACTATAATTATAATATAATATATATATAATATATATTATAATTATAATTATCAATGTCAATGAAATATATTATATAGTGAATTCGATGTGTCTTCGCTTAAAGTTTTCTTGCTTTTGTTGTTCTATTAATTTCTTTATATTATAGATTTCTTCTGTATTATCTATTAACTTATTGGGTATTGGTCTTATTTGACTTAGGGGAATATTATTTGCATTTCTATCTAGCGGTGTTACTTAATATTTATCATTCCATTTCTTCCAAAAGCGTAATTTCATTTGTGCTATTAATTCCAACGATCTGTAAATGAAACCTTACTATCCACTTCGTTCTCAGCTACTTCTAAGTCGGTTGTCCAATTAGAATGTATGCTGTAGTCACAGTATACCATGGGCGTGATTACAATATGCCTTCAATTGGTGCGAGCAACTTATTTCATTGTATATTAGTGTGCTGTCTACAACTGTTCGTTTCAACTCATAATTGACTGGATTTATTCCAGCTTCCCAGATTTCCCCAAGATGGGGACTTGCCGGCGAAATAAAATGCCATTCTACTTTTTCCATATCCAGATTTGAGTTTATACTAATCTGTATAATTGTTTGCTTGAATTCGGAGTTCAATTTCCCTTCTGCTCCTACAAGGTTTGTACCATTATCAGAATATATGTGTTGACACTTTCCTTTTCTGGCTTTGAGTCTTGGGTATTCTGATTCTTAAGATTACTATCTTTTCGAAATTTTTTCTCGGAGTTTATAAAACTTTCGTTTCGGGATTCTCTCAGCTCCTTATCTTCAGTAAGTGGTATTTTAACAGTAAATTTGTCATTTTTCTCAATTTGTGTTGTGTCCTTGGAGAGTTCCATGTTCTTTTCGTAGTTAGTAGTCGTTTTTGTTTGTATTCGATTAGCTTCGGGCATTTTCACTGTTCTAGATAAGATCCATCCAAGTTTTGTGCATTGTCCTATTATCGTCTCCTCTTGTTTCAACCCTTTCGTTAGAATTGCCGGTAAAAAGTCTCCTTCAATAAGAATGTCAATTCGACTCCGGTTATTGAACGTGGGATCCGTCAGAATTTCATTCGCCCAAACCGCTTTGTTGTAGTCAAATGATTGTTGAGGTTGAGGATTTACCACTTTCGTTAATATCACTGCGCTGGTTTCGAATTTGTCGTCACTTGGAAATCTCGGTCGAATTCTTAATTTTACGACGGCTTTAGATACTCCAACTAGATTTTCTTCAAGCCCATAGATTTATGTTCGTTTTTTTTGTCTTGGTAATCCTAATGTTTTCGCTGCTGTTGTGGTTGTCATTGTAGTTTTAGTCTCCTTTTCTTGATGTAGTAATTCATGAAGCTTTTCGTTGCATTTTCTACATGTCTCTTGACAATGTTTGTAGCTTGAGAATCTATGGCTTAAGCATTGGAAACATAGATGTTCTGCTCGGACAAATTCCCATCTTTCTGCTGGATCTAATTTGACGAATCTTCTACAGTCTTGTATATCGTGGCCTACGAATTTACAATATTCGCATGCATTGTCTAATGCTGTGCTCATGACTTTATTGTTTGTAGGTGCCTTTCCAGGAATTGTATAACATCTTCTAGGGTTTGAATGTCCTTCCTCTTGTTCGTACTGCTGCAGACCATGTCTATCAAATTTTCCAATAAGAATGCTGGCAATAAATGGCTCAGCATCCTTACCTGGGATTTCTATTCCTCTTATTGCATGTAAACTTTTATGCGTTGTATCCAGCATGTTTTGTATACTTTTGTCTGAATCACTTTTCATGCTTGGCAAGTCCAAAATGCGGTTCCAGTGGTTCGTAAATAACAGTCTTTTATTTTCGTATCTACTTTTCAATATATTTAAGGCTTCTTCATAGTTTTCGCTGCTGATGTGTAGGTGCCTTATCAGTTGAGCTGCTTCTCCTTTTACTAATTCTTTTAATCGTATTAGTTTTGCTTTAGAATCCAGATTGTTGATTGTGTCTATCATTTCTTTAAACATGTCTGAAAAATTGGACCATGATGTGATGTCTCCAAAAAATTGTGGTATTTCTATTGGTTTTAGTTTAATACTTTGCTCTGATGGCTTATTTTCTGTTAGCCATCTTATTTTTTCCCTTTTTACCTCGTTTAGCTCTTCGTAGCGGTTGATTGATGGCGTTGCTTGGCCATGCTCTTTCATTTTTTTGAGGATCTCCGTGAGTCTATCGAAGTCTTCTCTGATTTGTAGTGCTCTTGTCGCTCGGCTAAATTCGTCTGATCGAATCTCATTTTCTTCCATTTGCTGTCGCATAGTCTCGTTCAATGTTTTCTTTATCGTCTTGTTGTTGATTTCCATCATTATTTTCGAATGTTTCCTTTGCGAAATATTCGGCTCCACAAAGGAATTCATTTTGTATTAATATTTGATGCTGGCTCTAGAACAATTCCCATTATTCCTGGACTTGAACAGCTCTTGTTACTTGTGTGCTGCTAATTGCTGCGTTTTTTCGCATTCTTTTCGGTGCTGCTACTGCAGGCCTTCTCGGTGCTGCTACTGCAGGCTTTTTCGTGCTGTTACTTGCAGTCTTTTCGTGCTGCTACTTGCAGTCTCTTCGTGCTGCTACTTGCAGGCTTTTTCGTGCTGCTCCTTGCAGTCTTTTCGTGCTGCTACTTGCAGTTTTTTTTTTGCTGCTACTTGCAGTCTTTTCGCGCTGCTGCTTGCAGTCTTTTCGGTGCTGCTACTTGCAGGCTTTCGGTGCTGCTAATGCAGGCTTTTTCGGTGCCGCTCATGCAGGCTTTTCGTGCTGCTACTTTCAGGCTTTTTCGTGCTGTCACTTGAAGTATTTTGGTGCTGCTACTTGCAGTCTTTTCGTGCTGTTACTTGCAAGCTTTTTCGTGCTGTTCCTTGCAGTCTTTTCGTGCTGCTACTGCAGGCATTTTCAGTGGTGCCACTTGCAGTCTTTTCGTGCTGCTACTTGCAGTCTATTCGTGCTGCTACTTGCAGACTTTTTCGTGCTGCTCCTTGCAGTCTTTTCGTGCTGCTACTGCAGGCATTTTCAGTGCTGCCACTTGCAGTCTTTTCGTGCTTCTACTTGCAGTCTATTCGTGCTTGTACTTGCAGTCTTTTCGTGCTGCTTCTTACAGTCTTTTCGGTGCTGCAACTGCAGGCTTTTTTTTTTGCTGCTACTTGCAGGCATTTTTGATGCTGCTACTTGCAGGCTTTTTCAGGGCTGCTACTTGCACGCTATTTCTGTGCTGCTACTGCAGTCTTTTTCGGTGCTGCAACTGCAGGCTTTTCGGTGCTGCTACTTGCAGGCTTTTTCGGTGCTGCTACTGCAGGCTTTTCGGTGCTGCAACTGCAGGCTTTTCGGTGTTCTGTTGCTCCTGTTGCAGGTACCTCAGCGTAGATCTTGTCTTCTACGTGCTGTACTTCCCGTCGACGTTTTGTTGTGGCTGCTCCGCTTGCAGGTATATTAGCGTAGATCTTGCCTTCTACGTACTGAACTTCCCGTCGTCGCTCTGTTGTTGTTGCTCCGCTGCCTTTCGTTCGATCCCACGCTGCAGTCAATGTCTTGCTTGTTTTTGATATAATTGTTTTTTGCCTAGCTGCGCTACTACTACAATTGGCAGTCGCTGAGCAAGATTGCTCGAAGGACCATATGCATGCAAAGCTTCACTTTCTATCTATAGTGCTAGACAGAGTTCACCATAGCGCTTAACGAATCTTATGTATTAATTAGATCGAGTACATGATAGTTTCTAGTAATTCTTACTCTTTTCTTCTCATATAGTCTTATGTGTTTGTTTCTACATATTCATTAGGAATGCATGTTGTCAATGCTCTAATTGTTTCTCGGTTTGTGAGCGCCAGGATTGCTGCCTGTGTGGTAACCTGATGCTTTGGTGTCCTTTTCCAGTGGTTTCTCGCACATCTGGCTGCGCAGACCGAGGAATGTTTTGGAAATATGTTCATTTATGAACACTTGCCTATTCGGTGTGTCGTTCATAGCATTTTCTATTCCTACTGAGTTTGAAACAAAGTTTCGCAATTCAAAATTACCGTGACGATGTATTTTCATGACATCTTTTCAGATGGCAATGGCGCGCTCTTCTTTGTCGAAGCTTATAACAAGACCTCGGATTTTGCATATTTCTGGTAACATTTTTTGCATATTTTTTTTTTCATTTGAACGATAAGGAGTCTAAAGAAAAAATTTGGCAACAATGAGATGAAAATATGCAACCTATCTCATTCTTTAAAAAATATGAAATTATTCAAAATCCGAGGTCTACTTATAACCAAGTCATCTACGTAATGGTGTTTAAGAATAGCGTCCACAGCTTTTGGCATGTCTTTTATGAAATATTCTGCATTTTTGTTCTTTATATATTCTGCACAATAGGGTGGGTAAACTGCTCCAAAAATCAGTGATGTCATGACATAATGTTGAATGGGTTGAGTAGTATCACTTTCACACCAAAGAAAACGTTGGGCATTCTGATTTTTGTATTGAATACGAATTTGCGAGAACATTTCTCTAATGTCAGCAGCCAAACCAATTTATCCTTTTCTAAACTGCAGTAATATTGAGATGGTGGGTTGGTATTTTAGCCTTTTAGCAATGACGAATTCAAAGACGTTCCATTTACTGTTGCTGCTGCGTCAAAAAATGTACTGAAAAATGCAGTAGATACCATGTTCGTTTTGCGTAATTATTTATCTCACCTGTTGTCAATTTCCGCCCGTATCCCTATTCTAAATACTTATTAATTTTTTCTTTGTACTTATTTGCATAATCGTTGTTATTATGCATCTTTCTTTCGATACTTAGCAACCGACTTTCTGCCATATGGCAGCTGTAAGGTAATTCTACGTTTACTTTCCAGAGTAAACCGATTTGAAAGTAGTTTTTATTTTGTCTAGCTCGAATATCATCCTCAGACTCCAAAACTGCCAAGTCATTAGTGCCAAAATGTTCAGTGACAAAGTACTCCCATACTAAGTCATGGAGTCCATCGGATTTAACCTGCATTACCAATGTATTCGTACATTTAACTTTAGTAGGTCCACATTCTAGCCACCCGAGTTTGGTTCGAATTGCTACGGGATGTGAGACCACATTTCCAATCACAGTCTTCGATAGTCCTAAGTGCATATTATCTAGGCCAATTAATATTGTAGGCTTTGCATTGGCGTATTCAACAATTGGCAAATATTTAAGGTTCTTAAACTTTTGTTTATGAAACGACTGTGCTGGCAAGTTTAGGTTTTGTACTGTTTGTGTTCCTTTTAAGTTAAAACGAACTGTATTACTGCTATCTGAAACTTCAACACATACTCTTTTTGACATCTCTGTTGTTACTTTATTATCATACCATTACAAGTTTAAGGGCCGTTGTTGTCCAGTCAGGCCTATCTTAGATGCAACCTTTTCTTCAATTAATGTTATGGCACTGCCTTCAATAAAGATAGCGCAGGATGGGAACTATCTTTAACAGTTGATTCGTGGGCCCAGTGTTACAAGTTAGCATAGTCGCCGTCTTTTCTGAGTTCTTCTTTTGAGTTCTGATTTGGATGTTATGCAAGGTTTTGTGATGCGTTCGTATACAGCCGTCTATATCACATTTGTTATTTGCTTGGCAATTTGAAGTATTGTGTCCTTTTGACAGACATGCAAAACAAAGTCGGTTGGATTTGGCAATATCCCAACGAGCATTAACGCCTGTATTTTCACACCAAAGATTACATTGGCTTATATGATGATTGTTTTCGCATAATGGACAATCAGACTCAATCCGATTAGTTTGTAGAATAGTCTTCAAATTGCGCATCTTGTTTGCAGTTTCAGCAAGAGAAAGTCGACTAACTACTCTAGCAAATGTGCCTAACCATTCTGAAAAATCAGCTACTGACGGGCTTGATTCCAACAAATCTGTATGACGGATCCAGTCCAACTGAGCATCAGTTGGCAACTTGCCCACAAGTTCGTCCAGAAGTGTTGGATTATGTAAGTGTTGATGACAGTTTGCGGATGACAGAAAGGCTACTACGCATCGTACCTTTGTGGAAAAATATATTATCTGGTCAAGTCTGTTGAAGGCAATTTTGGGGAATTCCATAATTTTGGAAATTTGTGACCGAATCAGTATATCCGGGCGGCCAAAACGAAATTTTAGTTCATCTATGACTTTTGGGAAATCCTCCGGATATATCAGCATGGCTTCCACAGCTTATTTTGCCTCTCCAATAATGCATTTGTGTAGTCTGAGCAGATTTTGTTGGTTGTTATAGTTGAACTCTCGTGTGGTGGCGTTGAAGTTTGCAATGAACAACGGCCATTGCTCTGCTGTTTGGCATAACTAACGACATGCTGTATTGCTGTTTGCGAAGTTACTTCATTATTTGTAAAATTGTTGGCTGCTTCGTCAGAAATTGGTTGTTTGATGCTTGCGCCGGAAAAACATGGTTGCTCACTATTTTGGCGTTCAGTTTCCATGCGTTGGCCAATACACGCTATGTCTCGTTGATTTTGTAACACAGCTGAAGTAAGTTCTTTCAAATTAACTAAAATAGCGGCAATGTTGTTACCTATGCCATCGTTTTCATCAACAACTGTCTGGTCCAACTCATAATCACTATTATCTCAAGCCATTTTGCCTTTCTTACTTCTTAAGTTGTAACTCATGTGAAATTGTTGATTATTAATTCGTATACACCACTCTGGCCAACTCGTTGGGAGTTTTTTATTTGCCCTGGCGGCTACCTATGCTCCAACCCACAGCTGCCAGACGAGGAAAAACGGATCACGAACAATTGCCTTGGTATGTATGGAAAAATAATAATAATATGGAATGTTCACATATACGTGTATGTGGATATGTTTGTTTATATTGTGTAATATGTGTGCATGTGTTTCACATGCAGGTGAAAAAAAAATGTAATGTATTAATCGCTTATAGCTAACTTAACCTGCTTTAAGAGCTCTCTGGGTGGTGTAAGGGGCGATGTTGCAATGGAGGTGTTTGTGTGCACATGTACATATATAAACATACATGCGTTAATTTTAACTTTAGATTGTGTGCGATTCGTGTTGTCCCTATTCTGTTTGAATTCACTAATAACAGGCTTATTAATTATTTTTATTTAATTGAAATTTTTAGATATATTTCTGCATTCTCTATTTTTAATTACATTTAGGATTCTTATTTTTTTATAATTTGTACTTTATTTATGTCGAATATATCTCTTGGTCTGCCGGTCAATAAATTTTTTCGCCTATGGCGCAATTAAATACAGTTTTTAATTCAAGTTATTTTAATTTTCTAGCAGCAACACGGCATATTGGGGTATGATGCCCGAAAAGAGATCACATCGGCACTACGGCTCTTCTGGCACTTCGGATGCTTGCACTAGCGCCCTTGGGGTGGCGTCGGAACGTACTCACACGATATTTCTGACCCTGTGGCTAGCTTCCGTCGCCGTTACGCTACCGCTATCGTGCCTCCAGAATCGGTTGTTGCTGCCTTGCTGCCCTGGTCCAGCGGAACTTGGGGCTGCTGACCGGTCGCAAAAAAAATCCTGGGGCTGTAGTCCGGTCCTGTCGGGTCTTCTGCCTTGATTTCTCTGCTGTTGATCTTGCTGCGGGACACCTACGTTCCCAATGGCCTTCACTCTTCGACTCCTTCTCGGAATTTTTCAGCAACGTGTTCTGCCTAAAAATTCTCTGCCTCTTATTCTTCTTTTCCTTTTTTCTATCCTCCTGTTGCTGCAATCTATCGGACCTTCCCCTCTCGGCCAATGGGCATCTACCATATTGCCGTCTTTCTCTCGCATTTCCCCTATCAGGGTCGGGCGAATAGTGGGTTGCCACCCTCTACCATTTCCTTCAATATTTCCCTCTATTCTCGCAGGGAAATTATCGATAGAAATATCGGTGCCACCCTAAGTCAAACATATGCTGGCGCAAACGATATCCAGACAATCGAAATGTAACAATCTGTTCATTCCACAATTCAAAACTCATTTTCTTATTTTTGTACCCTGTGCCCATTAAAAATGGGCAAAAGTGGTATAATGAATTTGTGTGAATGTATGTAATAGGCAGAAAGAAGCATCTCCGACCCTATAAAGTATATATATTCTTGATCAGTATCAATAGCCGAGTCGATTGACACCTGTTCGTCTGTCTGTCCGTCCGTCTGTCCGTCTGTCCGTCCGTCTGTCCGTCCGTCCGTCTGTCCGTCTATCTGTATATTAATATAAATAAATATAAATTAATATAAAATTAATATTTGCTACTGTTTACACTCATCTTCGTTAAGATAACACAGCTTAAATTGACAGAATAACAGCGCCAAGCAATTTGCTGCAAGTTTCATAGCGATTGACTAATTACTAAAGGAGATATATTAAGGAATTTCTTTTATTGCCATTATTTCATTATAATTGGCCAGTTGTCCAACACTGTCCTACATTAGTTTAAAAGTTGTCCAGCACTGACAAACTGAATAATTACTATTAATATATTAATTTATATTTGCGATTGCTTACACGTATGGTTGACAAATTCACGTTTCTATCATAGTATTACAATAACTTAAATTTTCTGAATTACCAAAACCCATATATATAAACATTGCCTAAAATTTCAAAAACAAATGATTTGGCGCGCAATAAGATAACAGCTGTGTGTAAGACAGAGAAACATGGGGTGTTGCCAGACTATATACAGTGCAATTCCACTATAATTAAAAAACTTTTCCGAAAATACTTTTAATTCAAGACCTGCACAGGGTATCCTACTGTCGCGCCCGCTCGACTGATCGGCTTGTTATACCCTGTGGGGGTATATTAAGTTTGTTAAAAGTATGTAACGGGCAGAAGGAAGTATGGCCGACCCAATAAAGTATATATATTCTTGATCAGCATCAATAGCCAAGTCGATATAGCCATGTCCGTCTGTCCGTCGGTCTGTCGGTCTTTCGGTCCGTCCGTATGAACGAAAGGAGCTCAGAGATGGTATTAGCTAGAAGCTTGAACTTGGAGTCTTAGCACTGGTAATTTTTGCAGGCTGATCAAGTTTATCTTTTTTTTGGATGCCACGCCCCCTTTGCTCACAAATTAAGTAAAAATAAAAGTATAAAACAAGCAGTTTTGTAGCTCAAAACCCTGATAACAAGATCAATATAACAGCTTAAGACTGGACATTTAGCACACATGATAAATATTTTGTGGACAATGTGTCCAGAAAATTTTTATCACGATTCCACGCCCCCCTCGCCTACAAAACGGAAAAGCTTATAACAAGAACAATATTACAGTTAGAGACTTCAGATTTGGGACACATGATGAATATTTTGTGGTCGATGTGTCCAGATAATTGTATCGCGATGCCACGCCCCCTTCACCCACAAATTAAGTAAAACCTCATAAAGCAAGCAATTTGGTAACTCAAAAACCTCATAACAAAAGCAGTTTTGTAGCTAGGACTTCAGGTTTGGGACACATGATAAATATTTTGTGGTCGATGTGTCCAGAAAATTGTATCGCGATGCCGCGCCCCCTTCAACCACAAATTAAGTAAAACCTTATAAAGCAAGCAGTCTTGTAACGCAAAAACCTCATAAGAAAAGCAGTTTTGTAGCTGGAGATTTGAGATTTGGCACACATGATGAATATTTTGTGGGCTCCCTTCGCCCACAAAAATTTAAAAACGAATTACTAGAGCAGCAAAACCTCTGTCACTAAGCAGCAGAGGTCGGACGACTCGGCAACAGCTTCAGAGAGCAAGCGGATGTGTCCAGAAGGAATTCTGGCCAGCTTAAACTCGAAGCCGGAGCTTCAGGTGGCCATTATCGACAGAAGTGATCCGGAGGGGAAACTGACTGCTGGTATTTGGCTCACCTTAGAGACCATAAACCAGGCCCTACATGATGCCATGCTCCGACCAGAGAATCCGTTCCTGGCCGAGTTCGATGGCATCAAGTGGTATAAGGGCGCTAAGGCAGTGGCTTGTGCCAACGAGGAATCTTTGCGGTTTCTCAAAGACACAATCCAAAGTTTTGGTAAACTTTGGCCTGGTGCGAAGATTGACGTCGTTTCCAGGGATCTTGTCCCTGAGCGAACGATCATTAAGGTTTGGATCCCACCTCCGACAATGGAGGATCGAACCATCCTTAACATGATCAAGCGCCAGAAAGAGGATTGCGTTACCGGGGATTGGACGATCAGGCGAGGGCTGGCCCGCGACAAGGAAAACGGCAAGGATCTCTGGATCAGCATTGGTGCAGAGTCCAGGAGTCAAATCCTGAGGAAGCAAGGCCAGTTGATGTTGGGTCTAGGATGCATCAGAGCATACATCCCTGTCAGCCGGAAAATCTTAGGGTGGTGCAGATCAATCTGCATCATTCTGGGGTTCCCTCGGTTGACCTACTACGGTTCATGGACACGGAGAGGGTAGACTCTCATCCAGGAACCCAGGATCGTGAGTGAGAGGGTCTGTGGATTGGGTTCTCGCGGATACCATCTCCTTGTCCCAAGGACCGTGGGTAAGTCTAGAACCTGTATCGTGGAAAGAGCTGGACTTAATGTTCTTTTCTCCCCTTGTTACAGCAGCGAAGACCTGACGGTGGTACTATGCGAAAGGAGGAAAGGGCGCAACCTATACCTGGCATCCGCGTATGCACCATACGAGGAACAGGACCCGCCATCGGGAAACATCAAGGCCCTTGTTCAGCACGCGCAGAAGGAGGGCATTGATGTGATACTGGGCTGTGATGCTAAAGCTCACCACACGGCGTGGGGAAGTACAGGCATCAACAAGAGAGGGGAGGCGTTGTTCAAATTCGTTCTGTTCACAAATCTTATTGTTTGTAACAGGGGCAACCGCCCCACGTTCCGCAATAAGAGCCGTGCAGAGGTTATAGATTTAACCCTAGCGACTAACCACGACTTTCTGACAATAGATAACGGGCACGTATCCACGGAGTGCTCTTTCTCTGATCACTATAGAATAGTGTTTGAGATTAAGTGGCCTCGTGCGGAAAAAACGCCATTCAGAAACCCGAAACGAACGGACTGGGGTAAGCTTGTTAAGTATGTCAGGGAGTCTCTACCGTCACATCAGTGGGACAAATGAGACACCCTGGCACTCTGGAGAAATCGACCCGGACCATAACCGAGGCGCTCTGTAAAGCCTTTCTTGTATCCTGCCTTATTAGCTGACCTCCAAAGTCCAAACGCAGCGCGTGGTGGACACAGGAGCTAGGTCAAGTCAGGAAGGAGACAAGGAGGCTATACAACAAGACTAAGGCGAGAAATTGTCAGCATGATTGGGACACCAATCACCTGAGTTTCAAGATCTTTAAAAGACTCTGTAGGAAGGCCAAAAGAGACACATGGGCTGCTTTCTGCGAGGATCTGAGCAGTACCACTGAAGCGTCCAGACTTCGAAGGCTACTGGCTAAGGATCCCGCTAAACCAGGTCTCCTATGCGACCTGGACGGCAATTTCGCGAGAAACAGCCATGAGTCTTTGGAACTTCTCATGAACACCCACTTCCCGGATTGCTTGGAAGCGGATGACGGGGCGGGATCACTGCCTCCACTATCAGTGAAGAGCCTGAGGGGGGGTGCACGTGGAAAGTGAAGCCGTTATAGAGGAAATTATCAATGAAGAGAAGATAATCTGGGCTATCAAGTCATTTTAACTCTACAAATCTGCAGGAACGGATGGCGTTAGACCGGCTATGTTGCAAGCTGCGTGTCATGACTTCTTGCCATGGTTATTGAGAATCTTCAGAGGATGCCTCTCTATAGGATACATTACACGTATCTGGAGAGAAGTGCGAGTGGCATTCATTCCCAAAGCAGGAAAGATAAACCACTGCTCAGCGAAGGACTATAGACCAATTAGTCTATCATCGTTTTTATTAAAAACGCTAGAACGACTTCTGGATCTATATCTAAGAACGAAGCTGACTCCAAATGTATTCAGCAGCTCTCAGCATGCCAAAGGTATTCCCGTTGAGACAGCACTACATGAGGTAGTCAGTAATATTCGGAGTTTGATCTGGTGGCATTCCTCGATATAGAAGGAGCCTTCAACAATGTCAGGTTCGAGTCGATAACGGCATCACTTGTCAAAATTGGCTCACATTCGATGATCAATCAGTGGCTCAGCAAAATGCTCAGCTGCAGAGTGATCAACTCCCAACTTTGCACTTCGAAAATTAGAAAGTTGGCCATGAGGGGAACGCCTCACGGAGGAGTTATATCTCCTCTATTGTGGAATCTCGTTCTCAACGACCTTCTTCTAAAACTGAAAAATAGAGTATGCAGAGTAACTGCCTACGCTGACGACCTAATTTTACTGGTGACTGGCAAGTTCTTGCCAACAATCAGTGAACTGATGGAAAATTCACTCGGCTTTACTCTAAGGTGGGCAGAGCAGAATGGTCTTGGGGCAAACCCACAAAAGACCGAGCTGGTCCTGTTTACAAGAAAATACAAGATACCGAGCTTTAGACTTCCTACACTGGGAGGGATACAGCTCAGACTGGCAAAGGAGGCAAAGTACCCAGGAGTATTTCTCGACTCGACTCTCTTGGAAGAGAAACTCGGAGGAGAGGATGAAAAAGGCACCATTAGCCTTCTTTGTGTGTAAGAAGACTTTTGGGAAAAGATGGGAGCTACAACCGTATATTATCCACTGGTCTTATACGGCAGTTGTCAGACCCATACTTACTTATGGAGCATTGGTATGGTGGGAAACGGCATGCACCAAATCTCACCTAAATAATCTATAAAAAGTGCAAAGACTGGCTTGCTTGGGTGTAACGGGATGTATACGTTCCACTCCCCAAGCAGCACTAGACGTCATGTTAGACCTGGAACCAATAGACATCTTCCTGAAGTACTCAGCAGCCAGGAGTGCGGTCAGGCTTAGAGCTCTGAACCTCCTTAAGCCAAGTACGGTAGGTCACAGCGCCATTCTACGCTCAATAGAAAGCAATGCTGGGCCACACAAGGAGGACTATTGCGTTCCTGAAAATAAGTGGGAAGACAGGTTCAACATTGTGTTCCCATCACGGACCGACTGGCAGCAAGAAACCCCTCTATGGGGGAACGAGCTATAATCTATACGGACGGTTCGAAAATGGATGAAGGCACTGGAGCAGGTGTGTACTCTGTATACCCTGCTGCGAATCTCTTATACCGTCTTCTGGACTGGTGCAGTGTTTTCCAGGTGGAGATCTATGCTGTCTTGCAGTCGATCAAACTGATACCCACATTGGAGGAACCTTCAAGGAACATATCTATTTACGTCGACTGTCAGGCAGCCCTTAAGGCTCTGTCCTCAAACACTACCAAGAGCAAACTCATTCGTAACACAGTCACAGCTGAACCGTTGACACCATTCAATCAGACTTGTCTGGGTACCTGGGCACCCCGGTGTACTAGGAAACGAGAGGGCTGACGAATGTGCAAGGCAAGGATCAGCGCTACCGGCAGGTAGTGCGATGACTGATGTACAAAGACCTCTTCAGTACGTCCTCTCCGAACTAGCAAGAACGGCGAGGACTGCGGCAAAGGAGCAGTGGAAAATGGCTCAGGGATGCAACATATCCAAAACACTCTGGCCAGACCGCAACCCAAAGTGATCATCTGAATTCCTACACTTTGGCAAGAACAGGATAAGGGTGTTGAAAGGAGTCTTAACGGGTCACTGTCACATTGGCCGACTTCTGGCCGACTATGACTTCTGTCATAGCTGCGGGAATGAAGAGGAAGAGGAGAGCATCCAACACCTTCTGTGTGACTGTCCTGCACTTCTTAGAAGGAGAACCCGTTTTCTCGGGGAACCCTTTTTCGAGGAACTGGGCAGTCTTGCAAAACTGCGACTGGAGGATCTGGTGCTCTTCCTGGACTCCACTGGTTGATTCCAGATGCGAATCCCGCCAAACGGGACCAATTAGGGTTTTCGGGACCACGACAACCCAAACTCACTTTCCCACTCCCTTCAACCCTCCAACAATCCCTTTTCTACTCCCACAGGTAACGAACATCATGAACGGTCCAATTAAACCTAAACCTATATATATTCTTGATCAGCATCACCAGCCGAGTCGATATAGCATTGTTTGTCTGTCCGTCTGTCTGTATGAGCGCCTAGATCTCAGAGACTACAAGAGCTAGAGTCACCAAACTATGTATGGTGGTTCGTCTATGGCCTAAGCAGATCAAGTTTATCTTAAAATTTTGACACGCCCTTCCGCCTCCGTAAATTGAAAACAAAATTTTTGAAATCCCATAAAACGAATATTAAAGCTAGGTTCCTAAAATCGAAAGTTAATCGACTTAATAATACTCAGTGTCGGGCCAAAGGAAGAAGAAGAGCATATTGACGTTACAACAAGTTATGGGAACTATTAGTGTTACTCTTATTTCCATTTTGAAGTATAAGTAAAGGGTCTCTCATAGTCGACTTCGACTGTAGCCTTTCCGACTGGCTTATGTATGTTTTCGTGCATATATGTGTACATTCAAGCGCGCATGTATGCACGTTCTTCATGTTTGTTATTGTTTTTCAGATGCTGCTCATGGGCAACGCAAGTCAGCTGAGTTTTGTTTTGATGGTGGGTGATAAGGAGTGATAAGAATTTGTATTTATATTATTATTATATACAAATGTATAATTAATTATACATGCGTAACTATTACATTATTTATTATAAATATTATTTATATATTAAAAAATATTAATTAAAACAAATAAATACAATATACGGTTGTAGCTCCCATCTTTTCCAAAAAGTCTTCTTACACACAAAGAAGGCTTGTAGTGCTTTTTTCCTTCTTCCAAGAGAGTTTCAAGTCGAGAATTACTCCAAGGTACTTTGCCTCCTTTGCCAGTCTGAGCTGTATCGCTCCTAGTGTGGGAAGTCTAAAGCTCGGTATCTTGTATTTTCTTGTAAACAGGACCAGCTCGGTATTTTTTGTGTTTGCCCCAAGACCATTCTGCTCTGCCCACCTTAGAGTAAAACCGAATGAATTTTCCATCAGTTCACTGATTGTTGGCAAGAACTTGCCAGTTACTAGTAAAGCCAGGTCGTCAGCGTAGGCTGTTACTCTGCATCCTCTATTTTTCAGTTTTAGAAGAAGGTCGTTAAGAACGAGATTCCACAATAGAGGAGATATAACTCCTCCTTAGGCGTTCCCCTCGTGACCAACTTTCTAATTTTCGAAGTGCAAAGTTGGGAGTTGATCACTCTGCAGCTGAGCATATTGCTGAGCCACTGATTGATCATCGGGTGTGAGCCAATTTTGTCAAGTGCTGCCACCAGCGCAAACTCCTTTCTATGCAAGGTGTTTTCAATATTACTTACTACCTCATGCAGTGCTGTCTCAACGGATCTACCTTTGAGATAGGCATGTTGAGAACTGCTGAATACATGTGGAGTCAGCTTTGTCCTTAGATAGAATCCAGAATTCGTTCTAGCGTTTTTAATAAAAACGATGATAGACTAATTGGTCTATAGTCCTTCGCTGAGTAGTGGTTTATCTTTCCTACTTTTGGAATGAATGCCACTCTCATTTCCCTCCAGATACGTGGGATGTATCCTATAGAGAGGCATCCTCTGAAGATTCTCAGTAGCCAAGGCAAGAGGTCGTGACACGCAGCTTGCAACATAGCCTGTGTAACGCTAACCGGTGCTGCAGCTTTTTAGGGTTGAAATTACTTGATAGCCCAGATTATCTTTTCTTCGTTTATTATTTCCTCCATAATGGCTTCACTTTTCACATACCCACCCCCAGGTAAAGGTTGCGCCTGTTCCTCCTTTCGCATAGTACCACCGTCAGGTCTTCGCTGCTGTAACAAAGGGAGAAAAAACTTTGAGTTCAGCTCTTACAACGTTACAGGTTCTAGACTTACCCGCGGTCCTTGGGACAAGGAGATGGTATCCGCGAAAACCCAATCCAGATACCCTCTAACTCACGATCAAGGGTTCCTGGAAGAGAGCCACGTCTACCCTCTCCCTGTCCATGAACCGTAGTAGGTCAGCCGAGGGAACCCCAGAATGATGCAGATTAATCTGCACCACCCTAAGATTTTCCGGCTGACCTAGCATCCTTTCCATCTGTTCCAGGGATGTATGCTCTGATGCATCCTATACCCATCTTCAACGCACCTTGCTTCTTCAGGAGTTGGCTCATGGGCTCTGCACCAATGCTGATCCAGAGATCCTTGTCGTTTCCCTTGTCGCGGGCCAGCCCTCGCCTGATCTTCCAATCCCCGGTAACGCAATCCTCGTTCTGGCGCTTGATCATGTTAAGGATGGTTCGATCCTTCTTTATCGGAGGTGGGATCCAAACCTTAATGATCGCTCGCTCAGGGACAAGATCCGTGGGAACGAGGTCAATCTTCGCACCAGGCCATAGTTCACCAAAACTTTGGATTGTGTCTTTGAGAAACCGCAAAGATTCCTCGTTGGCAGAAGCCACTGCCTTAGCGCCCTTATACCACTTGATTTCATTGAACTCGGCCAGGAACGGATTCTCTGGTCGGAACATGGCATCATGTAGGGCCTGGTTTATGGACTTCTCTAAGGTGAGCCAATTACCAGCAGTGAGTTTCCCCTCCGGGTCGCTTCTGTCGATAATGGCCACCTGAAGCTCCGGCTTCGAGCTTAAGCTGGCCAGAATTCCTTCTGGACACATCCGCTTGCGCTCTGAAGCTTTTGCCGAGTCGTCCGACCTCTGCCGCTTAGTGACAGAGGTTTTGCTGCTCTTTTGCCTTTCGTTCTCCTCTTTTTGGGGGGTGTGGTCGGCGTAGCTATGGAGGGATCTTTCTGGGAGTTAGATTTCCCTGTAGGTGATGCTGCTAGCTTCGAGTTGGAAGGTATTGCCTTCCTTTTCGAAGCAGCCTCAGTCACCTGCTGAGAAGTCTTCTTCGCCGGTTCCACTGACTGCACTACTGTACTGTGCGAGAGGTTTTTAGTGTTACCAGACTCGTTAAGCCTCTCGTACCGTCTCACGTTGTATTCGTGCTTTTTCTTCAGTTTCCTTTCCTTCGCGTTCAGCGACTCTGGATTGCGGCCTTGAAGTCCCCTAAGGAACTTGAGTGAGGCCTTGTACCCTGAGCGCTGTTTGCGTCGGAGGTTGCTTTCCGGCACGACCGTGTCAGCTTTAGTCACCTCGTCGGGCCTCCTGTTCTGTGGCTCGTCCTCCAACGGCATACGAGCAAGCGCAAGCGCTAGCTCGTGGTCCGCAATAGTCGGGCCTGTGAACAGGAATTCCGATTTGGTGGCCACTGGCTCCAGATCGACGCCTTCCTGCCGTCGAAGCAGACTTTCGCCCGCTGCAATGTGATCCGCAGAAGGGATTGCTCCTCAACGTGACCGCCGGTGGTAGCAGTCACGACTTCCACCGACGTTTAGGCTGACATCCCAGCCCGAGTTGAATACTCATCTTCCATCCAGGGGGGGGGATTGATTAATTTTATTCTTGGGAACCACCCCATAGCGTTTTAGGCCTATCCGCCAGGCATCTCTAAACCATGGTATCATTCAGTACACTCCATCGATTAGTTTCCTAACCAACTAGACTAGCTAGACTCCGAAATACCTCGGTCGAGCAAATGACTATGCATAACCCGATCGATCGGTGTTGGCGCAGTTCAGCGCATTTTTAATTTTCTTTATTTTTTTGTAGTTTATTTATTTATTTACAAAATTATGTTTAATAGTAATACTTAAACATAATACTAATTAACGAGTGCTAACCTAGGCCTTCGACTCGAGTTGACTTATATATGTAAAATTAGATTTTAAATTCAAATTTATTTACAAAATTATTTAGTGCTGTGATGTTTTGCAAGGAGCAGTCGTTGAGTAGGGGGGAAAGGGTAGTTGTATTGAATGTTGATATTTTGTAGCTTGCCGTTGGCAGGCATTCGTTTAATATGTGGTTCATCGTGCAAGGCTCTGCGCACAGATGGCATATCGGAGGTGGTTTCCCGGCAAGTAGATGACCATGGGTTTGCTGGCTGTGTCCTATGCGGAGACGGGTGAACGTAGTGGTGATCTTCCTGGTAGCTTGAGATGGTAGTTGGGTTTTGGTGCAATTTGGGTTTATAGCTAGGTACCTGTGATTGAAGTTTCTCCAGAGGGTTAACTTGGAAGTGTTGTGTTTGCTCAATACGAGATTGACTAGATCCTTTTTGTTATGAGGCGAAAAAAGGTGACTTGGAGCCGATTGCACATTTCGGGCTTCGCTGTCAGCGGTTTCGTGGCCAGTTATACCCCTGTGTCCTGGGACCCAGAGAATGGAGATTTTTGGGTGCTTTGCCATTATACAGCGTATTTTTCTGATGGTTTGATCGACGGGGTAAGGGTTAGATAATGCTGCAATCGATGACATGCTGTCGGTACAAATAATAGTTTTTCCTTTGGTATTTATTGCCAATGAGCAGGCCTCCGAAATAGCCAATGCTTCAGCAGTGAATACTGAGCAGAATTGGGGGAGGTGACCGCAGGAAAGTGTCATATTGTTTTCGTTCACGACTGCAAACGACGTCATATCCTGAGTTTTCGACCCATCAGTGTAGAGCCATGTTGTGGCGGGGCCCATTTTTTCTCTTTCCATCCGAAATAGTTGCTGGAAAGTTTGGCAGCTGGTGCTATCTTTGTTGAACTTGTGCAAGGAAGTGTTTATTCCTGGCTGTATTTCGCTCCAAGAAGGGGCAAGATGCATACGGGATGATACCCTGGGAGGGAATAAATCTAATTCTTTGCTGTATAGGGCGCAGCGTCGGATAGTGAAGATGCATCTGTATGTTTTCCTTTGTTTCATGGAACTGGTAAAATCCTTGATTAATAGCGGGTTGGGGGAGCAGTAGATTTTTGGTATCATCTTTAAGGTGTTTTCCTTTATCCTTTCTGCAATGCTTGGTAGTCCAGCTTCCGCCGAAATGCACCTGGTTGGAGATGTAGGGAACGCATTGATTGCTCGACGGACTGCCGCATGGAATATGGGTGCTATTTGTTTGAGGTGGGTGGCCGCCGCCAAGCCATAGATTGGCAGCCCGTAATCAATTTTAGAAAGTAGAAGTGAGCGGGTAATGTTTATAAGGGTGGTGGTGTGGGTGTTATTGAACTTAGAAATTTAATAATGTTTAATCTGTTGCTTAATTGTTTTTTCAAAATAAGGCAATGCTCTTTAAAAGTAAATTTCGAGTCGAAGGTGATACCTAATATCTGTAAATTATTTTCATGTTTAACCTTGTGGTTTTTGTATGTTACGTTAAGTTGGTTACAATTGTGTTTCCGGCATATGTGCAGAAGTTTACATTTTGCAATTGCTAGGGTGGCGCCGGATGTGGTGCCCCATTTCTCTAAGTCAGATAGGAGTCTATTGAAGATGTTGTTAACTGTGTTAATGTTTTTTTCTTTGGTAAAAATAATGGCGTCATCGGCATAAAGTGAGGAGTTTATATTTTTAAATCTACGCAATATTAAGTTAACTTCGTCGAATGCAATAATGAATAGGACTACCGAAAGAGGTGAGCCCTGGGGTATGCCGTTATGCAATTTGTAAGTGGCCGATGTGTAGTTGTTGACCCGGACTTTGAAAGTGCGTTGAGTCATGAAGGCTTTAATTAGCTTATAAAGCCTGGGACCTACACCCCAATGTTCGAGCCGGCTTAATACTGCATGCAATCCGACGCGATCAAATGCCCTTTCAAAATCTGTTGCCAATATGGTAACATGATTTTTTGAAGAAAGGGCGTTTGACACGAAGTGTTGGATGCGCAGGAGCGCATCGGTGGTGTTTTGTTGTTGCTTAAAAGCGACTTGGTTGTGGGAAAGTAGGTTGTGTCTGTCGATGAACCACATCAGACGGCGAGCAATCATTTTCTCAATAGTTTTTGATGGACATGAAAGCAGAGAGATTGGACGGTAACTATCTAAATTATGAGGAGGTTTATTGGGCTTAGGTATGGGGATAATAGTCGCTAAACGCCACATATGCGGATATGTGCCGGTTTCGAGCATAGTGTTGTAGATCTCAATCAGTTTACGCTTGGCCATAATGGGAAGGTTTTTTAGCATAGGATAAGAAATCCGGTCTGACCCGGGGGTCCGACCTTTTGTGTACTGGAGAGCTGTTTCTAGTTCGAGTAAGTTGAAGTCCATATCTAATAATTTTGCTGTGGTGGATAGTGTGCGAGGACATAGAGTTTGGGAGAGACAGGAATTTTTTTTTTCGATGTAAGTAGGCGAGAAATTCGAGTCGGCGGAATAGTCGGACCATGTGCCTGCAAAGGACTCTGCGATATCACCCTCGGTGCTCAACACTTTATTTCCGTGTTGTAAATATTTAATTCGAGTAGGTGGGACGCCCGTAAGAGTCTTTATATCGGCCCATACTTTTTTGGTGGAAGACAAGGGAGATATACGAGAGGTAAATGCTTCGAATGCGCCTCTTTTTGCAGCAAGTACCGACTTTTTAAACACAGCGTTAACATTTTTATACCTAAGCAAGTTATCTGTTGACATGCATCGTCTATAATTATGCCAATACTGTTGCTTTTCAGTGCGGAGTTTTTGAAGATCGGCGTTCCACCAGGGGACTGACGATCTATGGATGACAATTTTTGTTTGGGGGATGCTGCAGTTGGCGGCCCCACGCATGGATTTGGTTAGACGGGCGACTGCTTGGTTTAGGCTGTCTTGTTTATGCTCTCCCAAGAGTGATTCACATTTTGTCGCGAAAATGGGCCAGTTTGCCAAGTCAGTTTTGTACTTTGGAATAGGTTTAGTTTTGTTAAATCTATTTTCGGAAATGATTTGAATTGTGATAGGGAAATGATCACTGCCGTGAAGACTATTAGAAATAGTCCACGGGCATTTGTGGTATATTTGAGGGGAAACTAAAGATAGGTCGTCGTGCGTGAGGGAATTGTGGGACGAAAAGTGGGTGGGTGAGCCATTATTGAGTATCATCCAGGTCGTCGTGGAGAGGGTGTGTTCAATTTTTTTGCCACGAGAGTTGGACTGAGGTGAGCCCCAAAGAGGACTCCAAGAGTTGAAATCGCCTAATATCAACATCGGAGTGTTGATGTTGGTGGATAATTGGACTAAATCGGACGACGAGAACTGTTGGCTTGGGTGGATATAAAGGTTCAAAATTGTTATTGGGTTTTGGACCTTGAGTTGGAGGGATGAACACAGCAGATTTGAGGATACCGTTTTGTATTCGTGTGGGATGTGTTTTTTAATTAACACGCCGATCCCTTGTTTAGCTTGTGTGTTATGTTGGAAATTGTAAAAATAGCCAACATAAGCTTTTGGACAGATGAAGTTAAAATTGTGGGGCAAGTGAGTCTCTTGCAAACATAAAATATCGGGCGAGTGGTCTTTTATTAATAGAGTAAGTTCGTTATAGTTATTGAAAATGCCGTTTATGTTCCATTGTAAAATTTTAATAGACATTGTAAAAGTTAAGAGATATGTGTTATGTTTGCAATATAAATGGAATAACAATGGTAAGAGATCTGACTAGGAGTCAAGTTCTTCCATTGATGTATCCGAATCATCGGATATATTTTGTGGGGGGGAATTGGATTCTTGTGAATAGTTGATATCGTTGGGTTTATTCGTGTTGTTTTGATCTAGGTTTTTCATTAAATCTCGTGCTGCTAATCTAAGCGCGCGAGCATCGACAAGATGCTTTTGAGTGTTTTCGTCGAAGAGAGGTGTTAGTGCAGAGGTGTTGGAGGCAGAGGGGTCCGCCAGGGGGACTGGAGAGTACGTATTGACGGGCTCTCGGAGAGTTTCTTGCTTATCGCAATTTACAGTTGTTTTGTTTTTTGTTGAGATCGCCGTGGAGGCTGTGATTGTTTGGTTTGCTGCGGTAGCAGCGTACGAAGATAACGGATTTACGCTAAGTTTTGGTTGTTGTTGTTTTTGTATTATGCGTGCTTCCCGCATACTGCATTTCTTTGTCGTTTTTATTCTGAGGAGGTCTCTCTGATGTTGATATTGTGGGCATGATGAGGAGGAAGCGGGGTGATCGCTGTTACAGTTAGCACAGAAAGTGCGAGTGCAGGGTTCTGGGTGATGGGGAGCTAGATTACATGATACACACGTGGCTGGGTTTTTGCAGTGTTTTGCTGTATGTCCCAATAGTTGGCATGTCTTGCACCTCATGGGGTTGGGAATATATTCCCTAACCTTGACAGAATGCCAAGAGATGTCCAGCTTGCTTGGTAGACTATAGAGATCAAAAGTGACCAATATTACTCCGCTAGGTTTTACTTTGCCATCTGTTGTTCTGGAGAACTTGATAACGGAATGCACATTTTGTGATTTGAGCTCTTCAACAATTTCTTCTTCGGGAATATTAATGAGATAAGGCGCATATATTGTGCCTTTGACGAAATTAAGAGAGTCATGTGGTTTGCACTCGATATCGCATATGCCAGGCAAATGTGTAACTTTTGTAAATTTATCAGAAACCTGCTTGGATTTTACCAGCATCAGTAGGTTGCCATCACGGAGTGTGGATATAGAGATAATGTCTTTGCTGATAATATTCAGAGCGCGGTGTACAGCGAAGCACGAAAAATCGGAGATGGGCTTGTCGGGGTTTTTGGAGGCTAGTATTAGAAATCTTGGGTTTTGTTGGGAAGTTTTGGGCAGTTCGGGGAATTCCTGTGGAAACTTTTGATAGGTGCGTTTTTTTTTGGCTTTGGGGCTAACGCTAAGGCTGGCGAAGCGGTTATCCCCAAGTTTGGGCGGCCCAGGGGCCATGATAGTAGTTATGTTTTGTCACTCACGCGCGTGTGTGTGTTTGTGTAATTAAATTCGTAGAGAAAAAAAAATGAATTTTGCAGTTGACAAATAACTAAGAACGAAATCTGACAGGAAAAGACGTGTGTACTCGTTGAGAGTTAGTCGATGACTGTTTTTTTGTAGTTATTTAAGTTAGTTGTTGCCAAATTTTGAAGTCTAGTGTAAGTTAGGTTTAGGACGGAGCGAGAGCATAATAAAGTACTCATTCGATTATTGCTCAGAGAGCGAATTCGCCTCGCTCCGCCACCTTAGCTTAGTGTAGGCTTAGAATATTTGTTAGAGTCAGTTGTCGTATCAATTATAAATCGATCGCACGAAATCGTCTGCATATTTTTTATACTTATTGTGGAATCAAATATCGAAATAATAACACTGCAATTCAACTCGCAATTAACAATTTATTTGGACTTAGCTATCGCGCTAAAAAGTTTGGTGGCTGTTCGCGGGAGGCGTGCGGATGGTGCGATCGAATTATAGATTGCTACTAATCCCTTGTTAGCAGCTGCGCAGCATCGCCAGCTGCTAAACGTCGCTCGCACGACCGCTAACATTAGAAGAGCGCGCCTCTTAGCCTAACATAAATTGATCTTATGCTAATAACATTATTAAACTTACTATGCTAAGCCTAACTCTAACAATTCATGTAATTCATTAATCTTCAATAATCTAAACCTAAACATTCCGGCCACGTTGAAGTGACCAAATTCAAAGAGCTTCAAAAAATTGGCAGCACGGCCAACTTGTGGACGGGTCGCCTGCAAACTCCTACTGCCGTCTTAATGTCCGCTACCCTGATGCGACCGTCTGCCCCCGGAACGACGTTGGTTACTCTGCCTGTGGTCCATCGTTGGGGCGGAGTGTTGTCGTCGTGGACCACCACGAGCGCCCCGATTGCGAGGTTGGGCTGCTCGGCTGTCCATTTCCCGCGACGCTGAAGGGTGTGGACGTAGTCCTTCGACCACACTCGCCAAAACTGCTGTCTGAGCGTGGACAGCAGCTGCCACCTGCGACAGTACGAAATGCCGCTGCTTTGTGTGTCCGGCTCTGACCCTTGCGGCAGCGAACGAAGCGGCTGACCGATGAGCAGGTGGCCGGGCGTCAGCGCCTCCCCATCGCTTGGGTCTCCGCTTAGCGGAGTCAGCGGCCGCGAGTTGAGGATCGCCTCCACGTCGGCCAGATGCCCTCTGACCTCTCCTTCTATTAGCGACGCGCTTCCTATTTGTCGGAGCAGCAGGTGTTTCGCGGCCTTTACTGCCGCTTCCCACAGCCCTCCGAAATGTGGTGCCCGTGGGGGGATGAAGCGCCACTCCATCCCTTTCTCCGCTGCGAACGACTGAAGATCCACCCTCTGCCGCTCGAACGCTTCCTGCAGCTCCTTCAGCAGGTTGTTGGTCCCCACAAAATTCGTGGCGTTGTCCGAGTTCCGGCACGGAACGCCACGTCGTGCGATGAAGCTTTTCAAACAAGAAATGAACGCATTAGTTGATAGGTCTGAAACAAGCTCTAAGTGAACAGCCTTAGAAGCAAAGCACACAAATACCGCTATGTACATTTTTAGCGGAGCACGACCTCGAATTCGCAAAGACACATTTACTGGTCCACAAAAATCGACTCCGCAAATTAAAAATGGTCTAACAGCTAACAAGCGATCTGCGGGGAGGTTTCCCATTATTTGCTCTATTAGCTTCGGCTTGTACCTGAAGCAAAGAACACATTTTCGCACTACTTGAGTACATTCTCTTCGAGCATTTATGAGCCAAATTCGCTGCCGAAGCAATGCCATCATTGCCTTCGCTCCTGCGTGACAGTTTCCTATATGCAGCTCCCGTAAATACATTCCAACTAATGGACAGTTTTTGGGCATCAACACGGGAAATTTGGCATCGTATTGCAATGGTGCATTCAATAGTCTGCCTCCTACTCGGATCAACGAGACTCCTCTTCCGAATTCTTCAAATTTGTGAATAAACGGAGTCAGAGATTGGAGGCTTGCCTGTACAACCTTTCCTTTTTCTAACTTTTCAAAGTCCTCTCTGAAATTCGAGCGCTGAACAAATTCCAACAGCTTCATAAACGCAAAATTCAATTCTTTTGCGCTGAGGACGATAGTGGTACGGTCAACTTTTGATCTGAGAATAAACCTGTACATGTACGCAACGACTCGAACTAATTTGCGACATGACGAAAATCGAGAAATAAAACTGAGTACAAAGTCCGAGTTGGTAACTAAACAAACTATTGCAGATTTCTTGTACTCACTGTCTTTCAACTCTGGTGGTAGCGAAAAGTGGTCATTTTGAGGCCAATGTTCACGTTCCTTGCAGAGGAACGGTGGTCCTTCTAGCCAAATCGAATTTATCAGATCATGCGTATCACAACCTCTCGATGCCATATAGGCTGGGTTCAACAACGTGGGCACATGTCGCCAAGATACATCTTTGGCCATCTCTTGGATGCCTGCAACTCGATTAGCTACGAACGTTGCCAATAACGAAGGGGAAGTATTTATCCAATGTAGTGTGATCTCTGAATCCGTCCAGAAATTCACACTCTCGACTCTACAATGGTCCAACAAATGTTTGATGGTTGACCATAATTGAGCTAGCAAATACGCCGCGCATAGTTCGAGTCTAGGAATAGACTTCGTCTTAAGGGGCGCAACTTTCGCTTTTGCGGTTAGCAATCGACAGACTGTCTTGCCACCGTCGCTAGCTCGAACATATAGGCAACACCCATATGCTTGACTGGACGCGTCCGCAAATCCATGCACTTGAATGCTTGTGTTAGATCTTGCATGAGCGTACCTGGATATATCAATGTGATGCAGTTCGAGAAGATTATCCTTGAACTTTTCCCACCGGCTATGCATTTCCATGGGCATTGTTTCATCTTATGGCAACTGCATACGCCAAAGCTCTTGCAACAGAATTTTAGCCCTGATGCTAATTGGGCTCAACAAGCCAAGTGGGTCAAACATGCGTGCAGCTACTGACAATATGTTACGCTTCGTGGGACTCAATTCGGTGAAACTATTATCCAAATGATACCTAAATGTATCGGAACTTGGAGTCCACCTCATGCCTAGCGTTTTCGTTGAGTCGGCATCATTGAAACTTAGAAGTTTCTCATTTCCACCTTCTTCTATTAACTCGGGGTGGTTTGAAAACCATTTGGCCAGTTGAAAACCTCCTGACCTTAACACTTGCGACACCTGAGCACATATAGCTTTTAACGTGTCAAGGGTATCGGCTCCAGTTAGCATATCATCGACATAAAAATCATTGCAAATGATTTCTGAAGCAAGAGCATGGGTGTCTTTGTGACGTAAACCCAGTTCTTGCAAGCATCGGATGGCGAGGAACGGTGCGGACGCAGTGCCATATGTCACCGTGTTCAAACGATAAAGTTGAATCTCATCCGATGGATTTTCACGCCACACAATAAGCTGAAAACGTCGATCGTCTTCGGATATGCTGACTTGCCGATACATCTTTGTGATGTCTGCCGTGAGGGCATATCGATTCAGACGGAACCGAAGAAGCGACAAAATTAGATCCCTCTGAATAGTCGGTCCAACCATAAGACAATCGTTAAGTGAGTGGCCCGACGTTGTCTTACAAGACGCGTCGAACACCACTCGAAGCTTGGTGGAGCTACTATCAGGCCTCAGGACGCACTGATGTGGAATGACGTAGTGTGGTCCTGGTGGAACTTCCGTACCTATGGCAGACATGTGACCGAGGTCAATATATTCACGCATGAAACTCAAGTACATATTCCTGAGCTCCGGGTCTCTTGTAACCCTGCGCTCTAAGGATAAAAACCGTCTCTTGGCTGTTTCAAACGATAATCCCAATATTTTGGGATCAGTTTTGAAGGGCAAACTAACCTCAAAGTGCCCTGATGACAGATTTCGAACGCTATCTTTGAAGCTTTTCTCACATGCTAGTTGCTCTGACGAGAACTTGGCTGAGATATTCGATTCTGGAATAGCTTCAAGCTCCCAGAATCGCTCTACAAGAGCTTCAAGTCTGGATTTTTATTGCATTATTGCGCAGCATACAGGGTTCTGAGCTTGCAGATTTTTACACCGCTCTGATGCCACCCAACCTAGCAAAGTTTTCTGCAATAAAGGACCATTTCCACTCAATCTTATCTGTCCCGTACACAAAAGTTCGAAAAATGAATCCGCTCCTAATAGCAAATCAATTCGCTGAGGCTTAAAGAAGTCCGGATCAGCCAGTTCTAAATTGGCTGGAATTTTCCATTGACCAACGGGCAAATCATAATCTGGCTGCCGGCTCGAAATAGATGTCAGCACCCAAAAGTCAGCACTGAACTGATGTGCATTTATACGAGACGACACCACTGTCGAAACCTCGCTCTTCGCTACTAAGCTGGCTTTCCCAACAGACGTGACTGTCAAGCACTTGTTCTTTCGAGCAAGTCTCAGCCCTTGAGCAAGTTCTTCCGTTCTTCCGAAGTTGACTTGGGAACCAGAATCTAATAACGCTCTAGCATTGTGAACCTGTCCAAACCTGTCCCGTATTTTTACAACAGCTGTTGCAAGGATGACTTGGTCCACTTCACCTGCAACGTGGTTCACATGAGCTGGATGCGATGCTGCCTGTGCCATTTCAGGGGCTGCATATTTATGAAGGAGAGTGTTGTGGGGTTGAGAACAAACTCTACACTTCGACGAATTGCAGCTAGACACCCTGTGCCCTGCATGCAAACAATTTATGCACAGCTGATTCGATTTTACGAAATTAAATCGATCCGACACAGGCATAGCGGAAAAACCCTGACAGCTCCCAATGCTGTGGCTTGCACTGCAAAACTGACACTTTGGTTCAGTATGCTTATCTGAGTTAGTGCATGCGAAAGAGGACTTACTGCTTTTCGCAGGCTTGAAGTCTGATTTTTGTCTCATCCTCGACTTTGAACTTTCTTCAGCCGATAAGTGCTGATATCGTCTGTTCAAGGTTGAGACACAGTCAGACCATTGGGGCAACGAATTATAGTCAAGTTGTTCTTCAAACTTTGACTTGGTCACATAGTCGACCTTCGACATAGCTATGTGAATTAGCACCGCATTGGCAAAATCTTGCTCGTCACCAATTGACATTAGGGACTCAAACAAGGCCGAGATCGAGTCGACAATTGAGCGTATTCCGATGGCAGAAGGTTTGCTCATAGGGTCAATGTCGAACAACTGTGCTAGCGTATCGGAGAAAATTAGGTACTTTTTATCGTACACGCGCTCCAGGCTGGCCAAAGCCTTTGGATAATTCTCGTCAGAGACCTGGAACGCTTTAATTGTACCTAACGCCCCATCTGATAAGCAAGAAATCAAATGATTAAATTTTTCAATATTGGATAGTGACCGGTCGGAATCTACTAAGCTGTTGAACAAGCTGATGAATTGTTTATATTCAGCATGTTTACCACTGAATTTGGGTAACTTCAATTTAGGTAAATGTGAATGGTGTGATACCGGTTGCACATTTTCCGACGCCTGGTGAGCATTAAGAGCGGCCATATATGACGATTTTGCCAAAATGCACATTTCCTCAAGCATTGCACGGCTAGAATTGTCGGGATCAATGCAGTCGATTTCAGATTGCAGATCCATAGCCTTGGCAATATACGAATTTAGAATGTCTAGCCGACACTGAATTTCAAATTTGCTTGGATTCACCATTTTATTCGCCAAAGACGTTCTTTGGCGTTCCATGTCACCTTCTACTTTATCTAATTTGGCAAATAATTGCGTTAATTTCTCACTATAACAATCCCCTTCAACGACCATGGTCTCGTTGGGATCATTCTTTCCTTTAGTATTTGCCATATTGAAGTGGCTCTATTTAAATGCACGTAGGTGTACTGTAATATATGGCACAAGTGGATGTGAACGTATGTCACACCAACTATGCAAACTGAAATGCCGAAGAGAGTTAAGAGACCGCAAACGCAACGTAACGCACTCACTTAACACGGCGGCTATCAAAGAGAACCGAAAACAATGCACGCAATGTTAAGCGAGCGCGTATGTGTAGGCGGCGTCTGTATGTATGCAAGCGACGCTGCCGAAACGAAACGGTCAAGCAAATGCAAAGCAGAGAAGAGAGAAGTGTGCCGTTGTGTTACGTATGTATGTGTGTGTTGCCCCGCGCTTGCACTTTTGTGTAAGCATCAACTAACGGACAACTGAGAGTGCGAACAACGAGATCAAAAAAGTATGTATGTATTTATGTGTGAGCTTGCGCGCGTTGCTATGCAAAAGCAACGTCACAACACAAAGGGCAAGAACCTGATACACGCTATATATGTATATATGTATGTATGTATGTTCACCTATTTATGCTATTACATATGTACATATAAAACCGCGGACAGCGAAGGGAACGAAGAAAAATAAATCAAACGGAGTATTTATGTGCAATTATAACAACGATTTATGTTTGTTTATTTAATGTTTCTTGCTCTATGTGCTTTACTTCTAGTGTTCACTTTTAAATAAAATTATTGCCAGTGCCGAAACGCAGTGATAATTTACACTGTAAGTGACCCAGCTTTAAGACCTATATTTGTATGTGCGCTTATGTACCAATTAATGTACATATGTATATAATGCTGCACTAAGCTGTCACTCGTTTGGGCACTGTTACCTGGTCATCGGAGGAGTCCTCGATGGTCTCAATCCTTGGCATCTCTAGGGCAATGATACTTCAACAGCAACAGGTCCAACGGAGTCGGCAGAGGCAACAATGCAGCAACAACGACAACTGGTCCAACGGCGACACTTGCTCAGCAGCACAACAACAACAGGTCCAGCGGCGACACTCGCTCAGCAGCACAACAACAACAGGTCCAGCGGCGACACTAGGTCAGAGCAGCACAACAACAAACCGAACGCGACCGACTCACGGACACAGCCAACCAACTCTTGAAATGTCTTACGAAAAAGACCGACAAAACGCGATAGAAAGTCCCTGCTCGGGCGCCAAAATGTGGAATCAAATATCGAAATAATAACACTGCAATTCAACTCGCAATTAACAATTTATTTGGACTTAGCTATCGCGCTAAAAAGTTTGGTGGCTGTTCGCGGGAGGCGTGCGGATGGTGCGATCGAATTATAGATTGCTACTAATCCCTTGTTAGCAGCTGCGCAGCATCGCCAGCTGCTAAACGTCGCTCGCACGACCGCTAACATTAGAAGAGCGCGCCTCTTAGCCTAACATAAATTGATCTTATGCTAATAACATTATTAAACTTACTATGCTAAGCCTAACTCTAACCATTCATGTAATTCATTAATCTTTAATAATCTAAACCTAAACACTTATTAAAACGCCACCAACAATCTTTCGTCATCATAAAAACTCTTATGATTTTTCATGGCGCCCCCGTGTGGACAGTTTTAATAAAGTTTAAAGTTATCTAAGTGATTATAAACAGTGCTCTAAATAACTAGCAAGTGCAATTATTGTGTATGGCTCGCGACGCGATTTGAATTCGAGTGTTAAGCCCAATAAATTCATCGCGCCGGTTGTAAACCAACAGACTGTTGCTGCAAAATTCAGCTGCTGCTCTTAATCTGCTATCATCGTTGGACAATGCCAAGGAAAGTAGCGTCGGAAGTCCAGAAACCGGAACAGCAGGTACTGTGCTAAAAATTGAAAGCCCAACAAACAGTTTGGCATTGGTTGTGCTAATAAAGCCGACGCTTTCAATTCTTGGCACATATGTAAAGTAGTTGAGAATTTGCATGCACTAGTTATTTACCACTTTGGAGTGAAGTAAATAATTATATTAGATCAACATTATATGTGCGTTTTAGTGCTCTGAGCGACTGTTAAATTGTTAGCTTTATTAATTGCTACTCAATTTCATTTCGCTCAGTCGTTGTCGTTCCCCTCCCTCCTTGCCGTACAATCGCTCACAATCACTGTAAATTCGGCGATTGCTTGTATATTAGTGCAGTAAGCACATACATACACACACACACGTACATAACAAGCCAGCTGCAGTCCGCTATTTTCGTATTGCTTTGTGCTTAGCGGCTGTGCATTGTTATTGTACGCACTTGCGTTGGCGCGCTTCGGTCAAGTGAGGTTAGCTACCCTACTCATTGCTGGTCAGGCATATTGCTTTTCTCAAGTCGTTTGCCAAATTGAGTTTATTTCGTGGAAAATTGAATCGCAAACACTTTAATAATATTTTTAATTCGATATTTGTTAAAAATAATTGAAATTAAATATTAATTGATAAAAATGTATCAATTAATATTGATTATTATTAATTATAATTTAATAATTTGTTAATTAAATAAAGGATCGAATTTTAAATTAAAATGGCGGCCAAGGAAAGTTTTGACGATTCAAAAAAGAAACGAAATATGTGCGTTAAAAGCATCTTGCGCTTATATGACCAGCTAAATAAAGGTAAATTAAACCTAGAATCTACAGAATTGGAGTGTAGATTAGAAATGTTGGCCTCACATATAGAGAATGCGTTAAAGTATCAGACTCGCGTAGAAACCTTTGATCCCGAAGATGAATATCGCGGTGAGCTAGAAGAGCTCTGCATATCGACGAAAGCTAAATTAAAGTCCGTTATTAAGAATTTAAGTCCTGCTACGCAGGCAGTTCTTCCTGTCGCAGTTCCGCGCACACGTCTTCCGCATCTGGCGCTTCCCAAGTTTAGTGGAAAATACTCCGAGTTTAAGAATTTAATTAGCCTGTTCGAAACACTTGTTCATATCGATGGCACAATTCCGATTATTGAGAAGTTCAATCATTTGTTATCATGTCTCTCTGGTGAAGCTCTAGGAACGGTGAGAGCGTTCCAAGTCACCGAGGACAATTATTCTAAAGCGTTGGAAAGTCTGAAGAAAGTTTATGACAATGAGAGTCTTATATTCAATGAGAATATAGCAGCTCTCTTCAGCTTGCCGAAGTTGACACATCCTTCGGCTCCAGCTTTACGAACAATGATTGCCACTGTCTCTGCCATCTATGGCTCACTTCTTTCAATCGGTGATGACAAGAAAATTTCCAACGCAATTCTTATCCACCTAGTTATGAACAAAGTTGACCCAATGACCAGACGAAAATGGGAGGACCAACTCGATTATTCATCTATTCCATTGTGGACTGATTGTGAAACAGCCTTAAACCGCAGATATCAACATCTGTCTGCTGAGGATTCAGTAAGAATCGCGTCCGATGGCTCTAAGTCAGAGTCTAAGGCTGTTTCTAAAAATAATCGAAGTTCATTTTCGTGTACTGTGGCCAGTGTTAGAAACGACCAGGTGTCCCCAAAATGTGTGTATTGTAATTCCGAAGGGCATTCAATATTAAATTGTTCTGCATACGCTGCACAATCAGTGTAACAGCGATTTGAGTTTGCTAAGGCGGCTCCTTTATGCATCAATTGCCTTCGGAAGGGACACACTGTTGCCAGATGTAAGGCAAACAAGTGCAGAGTATGCAGTCGTTCTCATAATACGCTACTGCATAGATACTCTGCAGATTCTAACACTCGAGCGTTACCACCACCCCTTGACTCCGCACAGGATCAACCATCCACCTCACATGCGATGCATGCGAATGTGTCGGATAATGTTATCCTGGCTACAGTAGTCGTGAACGTTAAAACGAAAAGTGGCGAGTTCGTTTTGGCCAGGGCTCTGCTCGATTCTGGATCACAAATTAATTTTGTAACAGACGAGCTAGCTCAACGATTGCAGCTGCGTAGAGAAGAGGCTAGTATCAGCTTACTTGGAATTGCTCAGTGCAATACACAAGTTCGAAAAAAGATACATACAATGGTGAAGTCGCGAGTTAATTGTAGCGAGTTCTCGTTAGATCTGTGGATCTTAAAAACCATTTCCTGCTACCAACCTGACCACACGGTCAATGTAAGTGGTTGGAAAATCCCGGACAACCTGCAATTGGCTGATCCATATTTCCACAAGCCACAGAAGATCGACATGCTCATCGGAGCTGAGACGTTCTTTGAACTTCTTTCTGTCGGTCAAATTAAACAAGGTCCGAATTGTCCGATTCTGCAAAAAACTCTTCTTGGTTGGATTGTCTCTGGACGCTTTACGTCGACAAATCCCAAAAAGTCTCAGGTTGTCAATCTGAGCTGCCAAGAAGACTCTTGTAACTCAATAGACAACACATTGCAGAAATTTTGGTCATTGGAAGAGTTGCCTTCAAATAAAAAGGTACGAACAGTTGAACAGCAGTTATGTGAGAGCCACTTTCTAGATAATTTGAAAATATTGCCGTCAGGTCAATTTGAATTAAGACTGCCATTTAAATCGGAACCCAATCAGCTTGGAAACTCTTACGAAGTTGCTAAGCGGCAGTTTCTGTCGCTTGAAAGACGCTTATGTCGAGATCCCGAACTTAAGCGTATGTACTTGGAATTTATGAACGAATATGTTTCACTTGGTCACATGTCTCAATTAGACGACCAGATTCCAAGTACTCCTCACTATTTCATTCCGCATCAGTGTGTTCTAAGACCACAGAGCACGACGACGAAGTTACGCGTTGTGTTTGACGCATCTTGTCGAATTTCGTCGCAAATTGCGTTGAATGATCTTCTTATGGTTGGACCGACCATTCAAGAAGAGCTATATTCGACTCTGCTGTGATTTAGATTGCACAAATATGCATTGATAGCTGACGTCAAGAAGATGTACAGGCAAGTCATGGTGCACGAAACAGATCGAAATTTTCAGCTCGTAGTGTGGAGAAAGAACCTATCTGACTCTTTGAGGTCCTTCAGGTTGAACACCGTAACTTACGGCACTGCGCCTGCCCCATTTTTGGCAATACGGTGTTTAACAAAGCTGAGTGAGATGTTCGAATCGTCACGCCCAAAAGCTGCTGAAGTTATCAGGCACGACTTTTACGTCGACGATTTATTAACTGGTGCTGCATGCGTAGAGAACCTTCAGACGATTAAGTCGGATGTGTCGCAAATACTACTTGGCGCAGGCTTCGAACTGACCAAGTGGTTTTCCAATTTGCCAGAGTTCTCCGCCACAAATGCCGCCAAGCCGATAGCGATATCAGAGTCAGACACAACTAAGACACTTGGCGTGTTATGGTTGCCAAATGAAGACGTCTTTCAATTTAAGATAGACGATTCGTTCATGGGTCTTCAAGCGACAAAACGGAATATTCTCTCGGTGACGTCGCGGTTATTTGATCCCCTAGGGCTGTTAAGCCCTCTAATAATTAAAGCAAAGATACTGCTTCAAGAGCTTTGGCTTCAAAAGCTAGACTGGGATGAATCCATTCCTCTAAGCTTGGACACATCGTGGCAGCAGCTAAAATCAACTTTGATTCAATTGCAAATAATCAAGATACCACGATACGTGCACACTGAGCCAACTTCACCGATCGAGATACATGGTTTCGCCGACGCATCAATGAGAGCGTTTGGCGCGTGCGTATACATACGCAGTAATACTGCAGAAGGTTATCGGATATCCTTATTAACATCGAAGTCCAAAGTAGCCCCCCTCAAGACTAAGACTCTACCTAGACTTGAGTTGTGTGCGGCTCACCTTCTCGTAGATCTCTGTCACCGAATCAGAAATCTCATAAGATTACCAATTGAACGGACTGTGCTTTGGTCTGATTCGGAAGTCACGCTACATTGGATTCGGACGCATCCTTCGTCCTTGGCAACTTTTGTGTCAAATCTTGTTGCTGAGATCCAAGAGTGGACAGAGAATGCTGAATGGCGCCATGTACCTACAAAGCAGAACCCAGCAGATATGGTTTCGAGAGGCTGCAATGTTGACGACTTTCTCGCGTCGATTTGGTTCGAAGGGCCTTCATTTTTGAAGGAACCAAAAGAATTCTGGCCGGTTAACCAGCATCTGGTAACAGATGAGATGCGTACGTGGGAGGTGCGTAAAACAGCTGTTGGACTGGCAGCAATGGTAGACCGACCAGATCTTGTCGACGCGATCAATAGTTATTCATCGCATGCTAGACTGCTGAGAGTGTTCGCTTATGTGTTCCGTTTCATTAAGAAATGCAAGCATAAAGACATTCATTTTGAAAAAATTCCTACGGCACTTGAAAGAAAAGAAGCTTTCGAGAAAATAGTTGAAGTCATCCAACAAGTTGAGTTTAATGTTGATTTAAGTAGGGTTCGAAAGGGCACGCGTGTGGGTCATAGCCTGCAGCGTCTCAATCCGTTTATACAGGAGTATACCGGATCTTGGTGCTCTTTCTCGATGTTGCGAGTAGGGGAACGACTTGCGAATGCTCCTCTTTCATATGATTCTAAGTTTCCGATGCTCCTTACAAAAAGCTCGCAATTTGCTAGAAGCTATATAAGATACTTGCATTTAACAAATTGTCATGCTGGCCCAAGAGCGCTCGTGAGTCTTCTTCGTCAGCGACTTTGGATAGTTAACGCTCAAGAGGTCTGTCGTCAGACAGTGAGATCATGTATCCGTTGCTTTAAATGCAAACCTCGTCTGCTCACCCAAATTATGGGAAATTTACCAGCAGATCGACTCCGAGCGCTCCGGCCATTTTCCATCTGCGGCGTTGATTTTTGTGGCCCAATTAGCACGACTTATCGAATGCGTGGAAAGCTCACATATAAGTCGTATATCGCATTGTTTGTTTGCTTCGCCTCCAAAGCGGTTCATTTAGAATTAGTATCTGATCTCTCGACTAATACCTTTCTTATGGCTTTTCAAAGGTTCGTCGGCCGTCGAGGGATACCCCAGAAAGTGCACTGCACGCGACGAACTTTGTCGGAGCGAGTCGGCAGTTGCAGGAGCTGCAAGCGCGAATAGAGGGCGAGGCGGACGAAATTCGGGAATTCGCATCAAAAAGCGGATGCGAATTTGCGTTCATACCGCCCAGGGCTCCGCACTTCGGGGGACTATGAGAGGCAGGTGTGAAGTCTGCAAAACACCTACTCGTACGGACGGTCGGCAACCTGCTGCTGACGGCAGAAGAGCTGCAGACGACGTTGGTAGCAGTGGAGGCCGTGCTCAACTCGCGGCCAATAGGAGCAATGAGCGAGGACCCCAGCGACGGCGAGGCACTCACGCCAGGCCACCTGCTCGTGGGAGGGCCATTGAGCACAATGCCGGCAAAAGAACAGGAGCAGCAGGAACTGACCTGCTTAAGTCGATGGCGAGCTGTCTCGTCACTCAAGCGTCAGTTCTAGCGGCGATGGTCGAGGGAATATATCCTGGGGCTCCAGGCTCGAGCAAAGAGGCACCAGCGCGAGCCAGACGTCGCCGTTGGAGAGCTGGTGGTCGTCGCCGAGGACAGCCTGCCACCTCAGAAGTGGCTGATCGGCAGGGTGACAGAAATGCACGCGGGAAAGGACGGGGTCGTTCGAGTCGTCGACCTTAGGACGGCCAATGGAGGGATGTTCAAGCGGGCCATCCACAAGCTGGCTCAGTTGCCAGTTTCATGAAGCCCACACCGCTTCATGGGGGCCGGTGTTGGCGCAGTTCAGCGCATTTTTAATTTTCTTTATTTTTTTGTAGTTATTTAAGTTAGTTGTTGCCAAATTTTGAAGTCTAGTGTAAGTTAGGTTTAGGACGGAGCGAGAGCATAATAAAGTACTCATTCGATTATTGCTCAGAGAGCGAATTCTTCTCGCTCCGCCACCTTAGCTTAGTGTAGGCTTAGAATATTTGTAAGAGTCAGTAGTCGTATCAATTATAAATCGATCGCACGAAATCGTCTGCATATTTTATATACTTATTAAAACGCCACCAACAATCTTTCGTCATCATAAAAACTCTTATGATTTTTCAATCGGGATAATGCAGAGTCCATTGCCCCGGCACCCTCGTAGAGTTCAGTTCGGGTTCATTGTTCGGAGCAGAACATATAGTTTTCATCAAAATTTAAATTAAACTGCCATCCTGTAATCTGTGCATTACATTGTAATGCAATGTAAGTGAACATTGTAATGCAATGTTATGCTCATTTTGGCACGCATTACATGCACCCCTGCATTATCACCTGTTTGTGGATCTGCGGCAATTTGCTTCTTATTATCGGTGTAAAACACAATTTTAGTGCCGCCTTAACATAAACACGTATACACACACACACACACACACACACACACACACACAAACACACACAGAGTGAAAGTCAGCGGACGCGTTTTTGAGGCTCATCCCCGTTGTCGATAAATTACAGCGTTTCCGGCCCTAATATATTGAACGTGATAACTGAATTACGGAGTTCGCGGTTGTGTGCTCACCTGGCGACATTCCTGCTGAGACGGACCAAGGCTAAAAAGGACTTCTGACCATTGTGAGGTTCCTGAGCGTCGTTACAGCCGCAATAGAGGCTTTTTCTTTTCTCTTTCTTTCCTATCCTATTGGAAAGTATCCCGCCGATTTGCTTTTGTATTCGGAGCTGCAGCATGTTTTTGCTATTGCAAACCATCATCTGATTGCAGAGCTGCATGCCTGCTAGACCAAGCAGAGCTGCATTAAGCTGCAGCCAGCTGGTTAGCCAATACACAAACTGATTGGCTGACAGCGAGCATGAGCAGCAGCGACGAAGTGAAACGAGTCGAGGAGGAACTCCTTACGAGGTTCCAATCTATCCCAAAGATAGCGCGGACGCCACCAGGAGGTGGTCCAGCGTCTGCTCCGCCAACTGTGGCGGCGCCGGTTTTCCAGTTCTGCATTGAGGAGGCACTGGACACACCCAAGAGGAGCAGGGACGCAGGCAGTGCGGACAATTCACCGAGGGCAGCGTCCAAGAAGCCACGAACCCAGAGAAGCCTGATTGACGTATCTGACGAGCTAGGGGTCCTCATTAGCGACCTGATAAATGCCTTTAGGCCCAAGGCGGCACGTCACATCACTCAGGCGAATAGAGATGCGTTCGTAAGAATGAAAGCGCTCCAAACTGAGTTGAGCTGCAGGCTTGCAGAGAGTCCGCCAGAAGATGCTGGTCAGCCCGTGCAATGCAATGAGATAGATATTCTGGAAGTACGCCGAGCCCGCGGAATCCCAAGAGACATGGCGGTACAAACGTCGCCCCCAAGGACGCCAGTGGAAAAAATACAAGCCCAGACTCAAAGCCGCTAGTCGTCCGGATGCGATCATCGTGAAATGCACGGAACAGACTCCCTACGCTGAAGTTCTGAAGATTTTGAACGCAGACTCTAAGTTACACTGTCTTTAAGACAACGTACACGGCATCAGGAAGTCTGCAACGGGCGAGCTGATCCTCAGGATGCAGAAGCAGGATGACCCAGCTACGCAGCAGCTGCACTCGGCGCTGAAGACAGTGCTGACAGACAAAGCCGCGGTCAAAGCAGTTCACGACACCGTAACCGACATCACAGCTGAGAAGGCAACTGTAATGAGGAGGGCATATCCGGGTAAGCTGACTGTGGCACTATCACTGCAGCCTAATCTCGCCATAAGGCTAATTAACCTGAAGAGAGTGCGAATCGGCTGGAGCTCTTGCCGAATTCGCTTGAGGGTTGATCATACGCGATGCTACCGCTGCATGGAATTTGGCCACACATCCACGCGATGTAAAAGCCCGCACTTGGTGGCAAAAGATACGTGCTTTAAGTGCGGTGAAGCTGGTCACTCAGCCAAGGGCTGTGTTAACCCGTCAAAGTGCATTCTATGCACGAGGCTTGGTATAGCCAACAGCCAGGTCGGGCATTCTACTCTGAGCCGGATATGCCCGGAGTACAAGAAGGCACTCAGCTCCGTTAAAAATGGTTAAGTTTTTACAACTTAACCTTAACCACTGCAGAGCTGCCCAGGATCTGCTTCTGCAAACGGTCAGCGAACATAAAGTCGACGTTGCAATCATTAGTGAGCCGTACGCAGCTAAAGAAGAGGGAGTCTGGCTCCAAAGCCTAGACGGAGGGGCAGGGATATGGAGCTGCGCTAGCAGTCCAAAGCAGCTTACCCAACGCCACGCACGAAGGGGCTTTGCAAGAGCTATATATGGAGAAGTTTTCATATACAGCTGCTACATTGCTCCAAGCATCTCCATAGATGACTACTCTGCGATTCTAGAAGAACTACCACAAGTCTCCATAGGTAAGTCGCCAGTCATTATTGCCGGTGACTTTAATGCCTGGGCCACAGAATGGGGAAGCAGCAGGACAACAACTAGAGGGTCGGCCCTATTGGACATTTTTTCTCCTTTGAACGTATGTCTACTGAACTCCGGCTCCAAGAGCACCTTCAGCAAAGCGGGCAGGGAGTCCATAATTGACCTTACCTTCGCCAGCCGGGAGATCGCACGCAACACAAAGTGGTTCGTATCGGAACTATACACGCATAGTGACCATCTGGCAGTCATATCACACTTCACTCCGACAAGAAGCAGCCAGCCACGGCCTCCTTCCATGCGATACTCTTACAAAGTAAACTCCCTCATCCGCGGAAGATTTCTCTCCTCGCTAAGTGGGCTCAACACCGAGAGCGACGCCAATACCTCTGCTGATGCGGTAGCAGAAACCATCATTAGCGCTTGCGACTCATCGATGTCAAAAGTACGCAGAGGGGGCAACGTGCATCGCCCTGTAGCATGGTGGAACGAAGAGATAGCAACAGCCAGAAGAGAATGCCTTGCAGCTCGACGAATGTGCCAAAGGCGTAGAGCAACACCTGCCTACGAGACGTACGCCCGGTCATACCAGGATAAGCGGAAGACCTTCAAGATAGCCATGAAGCGGAGCAAGAGACAGCACTTTCAAGAGCCATGCGATGCTGCTGACGCACAGCCCTTTGGTTCGGCCTACAAGCTGGTAATGGGCAAATTCGCAAGGCAGCCAATGCCAACATGCGCAGCTCAGCTTGAGCGTATTATTTATACCCTCTTCCAGATATTTCACTAACGCCGAGGAAGTGCTCACGATAGCAGCCAACAATATGGCAGATAAAGCCCCTGGCCCGGATGGGATTCCGAACGCAGTAATTAAAGCGGCAATTGCGGCGCCCCGAAGCTTTTGCTAATCTATACAACACCTGTATATCCGAGGGAACAGTGTCTCGCAGATGGAAGATGCAGCGTCTGGTTCTCATCCCGAAACCCGGCAAAGAGCTCGATGATCCATCCTCGTACAGACCTCTCTGCATGTTGGACACGTTGGGGAAAATACTCGAGCGGATCCTATGCAATCGGCTGGAGAACATGCTGGAAAGAGTGCATGGTCTCTCCGAGCACCAATTTGGATTCCGAAGGAACCGTAGCACAATCGACGGGGAAGCGGCTGGATAGTGTCACAGCCTGCTGCAGTGCAGCCATTGACGACGTAATCGAGTGGCTAGCACTAAATGGACTCGATCTGGCTGAGAAAAAATCCGAAGCGGTGCTCATAAGCAGCAGAAAAGTTGTAGAAAAGGCCACGGTGAGGATTGGGTCGGCCCTTATCGAATCCAAGCCTGCCATAAAATACCTGTGCATAATGCTGGACATCCTTTAAGCAGCACTTGGAGTACACCAGCGCTAGAGCCGCTACAGTAGCTACTGCCATAAGCAGGATGATGGTGAGCACCAGAGGACCGAAGGAACGCAGTAGGAAGCTGATCGCTGGCGTATTGACAGCAACAATCATGTACGGATCGCCGATCTGGGCAACTGCTATGCAAGTACCCTCCTATAGCAGGGGCTGTAAGGCTGCATACAGACGCTGCGCGCTTAGGGTGGCCACCAGATTCCGGACAGTGTCTGAAGCAGCATCCCTCGTGGGGGGTGGAATGATCCCACTCACGCTCCTGGCAGCGGAAAGGCAGAGCGGATCATCCACAAATCGGGCTACTCGGGAAGCTACGATCACCCCATGGCAGGCAGCTTGGGACAGGGACACCAATGGTAGGTGGACCTATCGCCTCATCCAGAAGATAAGGCCATGACTCCAGCGCCGTCATGGCCAGATTAACTTCCATTTGACTCAAATACTCACGGGGCATGGCTGCTTCAAAGCATACCTGCACCGCTTTAATCATGCTGGGGACCCTTTTGCGAGCACTGCGGGAATGGTGATGTGAAAGATGCCGAGCACTCCTTTTTAGGTGCCCTCTGTTCCACAGATTAAGGACGGAATCCGCGATCGGTCTGCTGCAGGTGACGCCTGACAATCTGGTCGCCCACATGATCGCCGACCAGAACGTCTGGAACAGCGCCGCCAATTTGGCTGCGCTGATAATGCTGGAGTTGCGGCGAAGGGAGAGACTCCGCAGCGGAGTCGAAGAATAAGCGGCTACAGCCGACATCCAGACCGCGAAGTAATGCTTTGAGGTGGTCCCGCGGGCTGGATCCTCTTTATTTACCTATTTGTCTTACTATTTACCACTGTTTGCTTCTTCTATACTCCTGCTTTAATAAACTATTTACTCTTAAAAAAAAAACACACACACACACACGTGCATACGCTCTTATTTAAGCCCGCCAAAGTTGCCGCTTGCTAAGTGCCAGTTCGCGTTAAGTGCAACGACCCCCGTGAGCAGTTAGGCAGAAGCAAATCAAAAATAACCGCTATTTTTTTTCGATTGCTTTCTGCCGAAGTTACCCTTTTTGCGCGCGCTTATACAGGGTGTTAATTTGTTTGGTTTTTTTTTGAGTGTAACAATGTGTGGTTAAAATTGGTAAACGAATATTTTTTGAGCTTGAAGCCAAGCTGCTGGGCGAAATGGCCACGCATCACAGGAAGAACAGCAATGCGCATTCAACAACTGTCGTTCGCAACTTTAACGAGCCTTCTGGAAATGCATCGTATAGGAAAACACGCTTGCCCAATCTGCAACTACCACGCTTTGGCGGGGACTACGCTGATTGGCCGGATTTCTATGCGATGTTTACTACGGTTGTCGATAATGATCCAGAGCTAAGTAACATTGAAAAATTTCAGTATCTGCGTTAAAATCTTTCTGTTTCAGCGCTGGATACTATACGCTCGCTAGAATCGTCTGATGCAAACTATCAGAAAGCAATCAAGCTCCTCACTAATCGTTTTGACAACAAGGTTCTACATTTTCAGGCACACGTAAAGGCGATATTTGGGTTGCAAGGTGTCGAGATGGGATCTGGCAGGAGTTTCCGAGAGCTGAGCGATACGATGAATTCGCACCTAAGGGCAATTCGCACGTTGGCTTCATCGGAGCAGATTTTGGATGGGTTGCTGATTGACATCGTAGCGCACAAATTGGACAAAAGGACACGGGAGAAGTGGGAAGAGGATTTGCCAATGACAACGCTTTCATCATGGATTTCTATGGCTTCGCTTCTGAAAAAGCGATGTCGCATGCTGGAAAATTTGGAAAGTGCTATGGTAACTCAAACACCTAGCCAGCAGGTGGGCAAATATAAATCGAATTCGAATGTACTAATTACAAATACAAATGCTAACTCGAATCGTCCATCTTGCGTGTTTTGTGACGCAAGTGATCATTATTTAAGCAAATGTAACCGCTTCTTAAGTCTGAGTCCTAACTTGCATTACAAGGAGGCGAAGAAAATGAATTTGTGTTTGAATTGCCTTCGGAAGGGAAACAATTTGCAACAAATCAGGCAATTGCAAAGAATGCCATATGAAGCATCATTCTTTGCTGCATTTAACTCCGAGCCCACCTGCGTCAGCAACATCGTTTTAGTTTCGCTCCTCATCCCACTCCTTATCTGCGTTGATCTCATGTTCTACAGCGTCCGCACACTCTCCACCTTCAATCTCAGATCCCTCGCTTTCAAATTACGTGCTGCTCGCAACGGCTATGGTTTTTATTAAGGATCGTTCTGGTGCACTCATTCCATGTCGCGCCATCCTGGACTCAGCATCGCAGCTGAACTTCATCACTTCGCGCATGGCTAGCATATTGCACCTTAAATATCGCAAATCGCACATTTCGATATCTGGCATAGGAGAATCGTCCATGGCTTCCGATAGAGCTATCGATGTTGTCGCACAATCGCAGAATGGAAGCTATCGTGCTTCATTCTCAGCTGTTGAGGCACACACCATCACCAACTATCAGCCCCACTTCGATATCAATTCTCCTGAGTGGAATATTCCTAAAAGCCTGCATCTTGCTGATCCGATCTCTTAATCGGAGCGGCTCTTTTCTTTGATCTCATCGATAACGACAAAATTCACCTTGCTGACAATTTGCCAGTTTCTCAGAGCACCAAACTTGGTTGAATCGTTGCTGGGGGCTGGCGAACTCGTCAGTCAAGCACTCTGCTCTGACTTCGGTTGTTAGGGCGCCCAGCTTGGAATCAAATGATGCATCGCTGGATGAAGTAGTGAAGAGCTTTTGGGAAATTGAGAACAACTACGCCTCTGAATCTTTAATTTCTGGGGAAGATGCAGTCAGCGAGCACCTTTTCCAAAGAAATTATTTGCGCCTCGAAAACGGTTAATATTTGGTGCGTTTATTGGTAAATAATGGATTCGAAGCGCTTGGGGATTCTTATTGTCTTGCGCTTCGTCGATTCAAGTGTTTGGAAGCCAAGTTCGCAAAGAATCCTATGCTCAAGATGCAGTATTCCACTTTTCTTCAGGAATATCTGGATTTAAATCACAAGTCTCTAGCATCTAAGCAACCGGGTGTACCTCAATACTTTTTGCCTCATCATTGCGTGCATAAACTCGACAGCACCACCACCAAACTTCGCGCGGTCTTCGATGGATCTGCCAAAAGTACATCTGGCCGTTCTCTTAATGATTTATTGCTGGCGGGGCCAACTATTCAGCCCAAAATATTCAACACGTTGCTTCGTTTTAGACTTTTCAGGATTGCGTTTTGTGGAGACATATGCAAAATGTACCGCTGTGTACGTATGTCTTATCCTGATGAATACTTGCAATGTATACTCCGGCGTGAGGATCCTTCGCATGAGCTTAAGGCAAACAAGCTCGACACGGTGACTTATGGCACGACACCTGCTGCATTATTGGAAAATTGTCCTTCGACGAAGAAAAGTATTTTCCAATCGGCGCAAAGATCATTCTCAGGGACTTTTATGTGGATGATCTCATGTCTGGAGGAGACACGATTGAAGAAGTGAAGGAGATTCGTCAACAAGTAAAGATCTGCTGTTAAGAGGGCATGTTCATAAATGAACATATTTCTGAAGCATAACTCGGTCTGCGCGGCCAAATGTGAGAACAACCACTTGAAAGGGTCACCAATGCGTTAGGTTACCACAAGGACTGCAGTCCCGGCGCTTAGAAACCGAGGGACAATTACAACATAAACAATCATGCATGCCTAAGAGATAAGAAGAAATAGACAGATAAGTATATATGACAATGAGAAGAAAGAAGTAAGGATTACTTTAAGCGATCACGTACTCAACCACATCAATACATAAGAGCTATAGTGAACTCTATCTAGCACTAAGGCTACTTGACATAATTAGTAAATAAGACTCTTTAACACAATTGTGCACTCGGTCTAGCACTACAGCTACATCGATCTGATTAGTACATAAGATACTTTAATGCTATAGTGAACCCTGTCTAGCACTATAGCTAACTCACTCTAAATAGTACATAAGATATTCTATAAAACCCCATACAAATTAATAAACGACGTTCAGTTCTTAAAAATCAACGCGTGAGTGTATTATTCAGGGATTGGCGAGCGTGCATACACACTATTTTAACGCAGCGACTAACATCGCGACTTAGTTAAGTGAAGCTTTGCATGCATATGGTCCTTCGAGCAATCTTGCTCAGCGACTGCCAATTGTAGTAGATACCTTAGTCGCAACCAAGTCCATTGATCGCTCCTACCGTGCGAATAGACTGCAGTAGCAGCACGAAAAGACTGCAAGGAGCAGCACGAAATAGCTTGCAAGCAGCAGCACGAAAAAGCCTGCAAGTAACAGCACGAAAAGACTGCAAGACTGCACCAAAAGGCTTTAAATAACAGCACGAAAAAGCCTGCAAGTAGAAGCACGAAAAGCCTGCATGTACTTTTGGGCATGGAATTATGTCTGCATGGACCTCCTTTCTTGCGATCAGGCAGCTCGGATTGGCCTGGACCGCTTCAAGTTGTGAGGGATCTTCCAGAGCAACGAGGCACAGCTTTGGTTGGATCAGCGAAATTGGATATATCCGTCGACTGCATGTATCACAATTCTTTCGGAAAATTGCAGCGGATGTTCGGATACGTTTATTGATTTTTAACATGCTGCAGCAACGATAGTCAAATCGTAAAAGGCGAGCTCACGGTCTGCAAAGTCGCAGAAGGAGTGCGCCTTCTCATAAAAAGTATTCAGCAAGCGCACTTCGCTGAGGAACTTAAAGTGCTCAGTGCGAACAGGCTGCTTTCACCCAAAAGCAAATTGCTTTCGCTCAGGCCCAGGATCGGATGGACTGCTTCGTGTTGGTGGAAGACTTCAAAATTCATTTTTGGATTATGATGCAAAACACCCAATAATGTTGCCAAAGGATCATCCAGTCACGAGGTCAATAATCGCGTTTTACCATCGGAAGTACCATGCAGGATCCCAGGTTCTCCTCGCGCCGTTGCGTCAAAGATATTGGCCAGTTGGAGGAAAAAAGCTCGTCGCCAGCGTCATCAAAAAATGTGTAAGGTGCTTTCGCATAAGGCCTGTAATGTCCGAGCATGTTATGGGAAGATTGCCAGCGGACCGCATCCAGCCAAATCTGGCATTTCATACAACAGGAGTTGACTTTTGTGGCCTCTTCTTCTATAAAGCTGAGACGCGCAACATGCCTCCTCACAAATGCTACATTTCCGTATTTATTAATATAAAGAGAAATTCCATCAAGCCAGACGTGTTTTATTTGTGCTCCTCAAATTTATTTTGTTTTGTGCTTAATTTCTATATATAAATATTTTTTTTTTGCTAATTGTGCACCTTAATCTGGATAAGTACTAACTGCTGTGCAAAGTGTAATCATTTGGTGTACTGTAAGTCTACAAATCCCTGTTTTATTTAATTCAACTTGCTAAATTATTTTTGGCATCTTCCTATCTTCAACTGTTTGTGTGTGTTTGTTTGTGCATTTGTTTTTGTTTTGCACCTCGCTCTCACAAATTGTTATTGTTGCTATTTTGCGCTCTTGCTTTGATTTGAGCGGCACGCTGTACTTACATACATATTTACAGTTTTCGACGCTCCATTGCTTACAAGTGTTTGTGCGTTTGTCGTTTGTGCTTTTGTTTGGTACCGCGTTCTCACAAGCTACTGTTGCTGCTGTCTTATCTCTTTTACTCAGAGTTAAGATTGAGTGATTTTGCGATATTTTTGAGCGCCTTATTTGTTTACCTGTTTTTACATTTGAACCCCTGTAGGAAATATGTCGTGCTGAAGGAAAGCCTGCACTTTTAAGCGTGCTGATGATTCGGTTCAACCACAGTTTGTGCACTGCTGGTTGTGTGATAACGTCATGCATGCTAAGTGTGCCGGGCTCTCCGGTAGGGACTGTGATAAGGTTACCGCCATCCCTAAGAAAGATTGTGGTGACTTAAAATGGTCTTGCCCCGCGTGTAGCGAAATACAATTTGATTTCTCCAGAATGTATAATTCTGTGAGGAATCAATTTTTGAAATTACATACTGTAGCTAAGCGTCTCTCTAGTGAGTTTGATTCAAGTCTTGAGTTGCTTAGTCAATTCAAATTTGATACTACACCCAACTCTATTTTGAATTCCCAATTTTTGAGTGTTCCGAACATCCAGACGCCTTCGACACCTTTGGCAACTCCTCAACGGCTGGATGTAACGCCAATGTTGTCGCTTTCACCCTCTCTGGGTAATCTTACCCTAGATGCATCCCCTGTGCCATCTACTTGTTGTCCGATTATATCATTAGTTGATACAACCCCTATACAACCTACCGAACCTTTGAGGCGGGTTGTATCTAGTCGTAAAGGTAGAACCTCTCGAAATTCGCCCCCTAAAGAAATTAATACTAATAGTACAGTTTCTTTGCCTCAAGCACCCATACTTAATGTTGTTGCACCACGTAAGCAAGTATTTGTGTTCAGATTATCCTCGGACACTACTTGTGAATCTGTTGCAGCATTCATTGCTAGTAAGTGTACGGCTAATGTTTCAGTCACAAAATTCTAAAGAAGTCTTCCTTCAAGTGAGTGACAAGGACCTGTTTGTTGTGCTGGGCGATTTTAATTTGCCTAATATTTCATGGTCTTTCTTTAATTGCGCAAACTATCTTGTTCCTTTAAATCAGCATGATTTAATAGATTGTTTGCTTGATTTTTCAATATTTCAAATGAACTCTGTCAAGAATCACTTGAATAGAATTCTTGATCTGGTATTTATCAATGATTTTGCAAATACTGCCGTCTCTAGGTCATTCCCACTGTCAGTCCCTGAAGACTTACATCATCCTGCTCTAGAAATTTCTATTTCAATTTCTAAACCCCTTAATCCGCTTGTTTTATGCAAACAAGTACCGCGTCGCTGTTTTCGCAAAGGTAATTATTCATTGCTTAATGAACTTATTCTTGCAACCGACTGGTCCTTTTTAGAAAAAGCGGTGGACATTAATACTGTCCTTAACACATTCTATATAACCTTGAACACACTCCTTGATGTGTGTATCCTCAACTTTACACCGTTGTTGTGTTCATCAAAGCCCCCTTGGTTTACACCAAGACTTTCTTATTTAAAAAATTTGAAATCCAAATATTTTAAAAAGTTTAAAAAGTCGGGATCAAGTTTTGACTGGTCTAAATATTCTGTGACCAAGTCGAACTTCGCTCTACTGAACTTTAGTTGCTACGAGAACTATCTTGCTCGTTGCAAGAGACAGTTTACCCGTGACCCTAAACAATTTTATAAATTTGTTAACTTGAAGCGTAAATCTCCGAATTTACCTTCCTCTTTTTTTCTTGGGACTGATAAAGCCAGCGACGATTCTGCAGCTGCTGAACTCTTTGTTAAATTTTTCCAATCAACCTATTCTTCTATTTCCCTCCCTAACTCTTCTTCTTTTCCTTATAACATAATATCCTCTAATAGTATATTTGCTCCCCATATTTCTCTTCTATTATGTCTTTAAAATCTACCTTCTCTCGTGGGCCTGACAACATTCCTAGTTGTGTCCTTAAGGAGTGCTGTACTTCTCTAACAGCACCGTTGCTAAAGATTTTCAATCTATCCCTGGAATCTTCATTCTTTCCACATCTTTGGAAAGAATCCTATATCATTACTCTCCACAAAAAAGGTGGTAAGTCTGATATTTCTAATTACAGAGGCATTGCAAAGCTATCAGCTTTTCCAAAACTTTTTGAAAAAATCCTTGTTTCGTCTTTGCAACATTTCTGTAAATAAATTATTTCTCCTGTCCAACATGGCTTTGTAAGGGGTCGGTCTACCACGACCAATTTGCTTGAATTTTCCACGTTGATTAATGAGGCATTTCAAAAGAAAAGGCAAACTGATGTTATTTATACTGACTTCAGTAAAGCCTTTGACTCCGTGAACCAATAAATTCGGCCAATAAATTGTATCTTAATTGTTCTAAGTGTATGCTCATGACATTTAACCGCACTAGGCCCCATTTATTCAGTTATACGATTGACAATACGCCATTGCATCGTACTTCTACTGTGAAAGACCTTGGAGTTTTATTTGATTGCAAATTAAACTTTAACGCTGGTCGAAAGAATTCAACGACCCTTTCACCACTAAACTCCTTTATGTCTCTTTAGTCCGTCCTATCCTGGAATACTGTTCATGTATATGGTGTCCTCAATACCGTAATAACCATGATCGAATCGAATCTGTTCAAAAGCAATTTCTGCTTTTTGCCTTACGTGGTTTGAACTGGGAACCCAACCTTCGTTTACCGTCGTACAGCAGTAGACTTCTTCTTCTGAACCTTCCGTCTTTAATCAATCGTAGAAAAATTCTTGGTGTGACTTTTCTTCATAAATTGATTATCGGTGAGATCGATTCTAGTTTCCTCGTAAGTAGATTAAACTTCTCGGTCCCCCTTAGGCCCACCAGAAATTACCAGCCTTTAGCCCTTCCAACATGCACTACTGATTATGCTTTGCACAGTTCATTTCGTACTTTGTGTTCAGATTATAATGATGTTTACCACGTTTTCTCTGCAGAACTCTCTCTCACCACTATAAAGCGCTCCCTTTTCCTTTTCCTTTCAAGAAATCATTGATTTTTCCAATAATAATATTAAATATAACATATAACTAATACTCATCCCCTCACTTCCTAATTTTGTACTATTACTAATTTGATTATAATACTAATTTGTGTAGTCACTAATACTATTAGCTTGCTAACAATTTAGTTATACTCACATTAACAATCACTAATTCCTATACTTACAAACACATTAATTGTACTAATACTTATTGATCTGATTGGGTTTTTCTGGGGTTTTCCCCAATCCTCGCAACAAATGTTGGATCTTTTAAAGTCATAACTTTGAGTACCCCCAGGCCTTTAATTTTTAATTTTTTCTTTTCAGTTTAAATTTAAATAATAATATTGTTTATTAATTTAATTAATTTATAATATCTTAATCTTGTATTGTGTATATTTTCTTGTCGACTGCTTTTAGTCGTACCAAATAAATAAATAAATAAATAAATAAATAAATAAATAAATAAATAAATAAATAAATAAATAAATAAATAAATAAATAAATAAA
>OY282582.1:2084630-2087130 GCA_958299025.2 Drosophila histrio
ATACTTTTGTATGGCAAACTTTTATATTTGTCAACATATTTCAACCAAACTCACAGATTTTGCATTTGGTCCTGTCTTGAATATCCTGACCAAATTTGGTTTAAATTGGATTACTATATCATATAGCTGCCATAGAAAAGATCTGTGAAAAGTGCATCAGGGTTCTGCAAGGGTATGAAATTTTTGGCGTGCTAAAAATAACAGAGAGTACTGACCACTACACCCTACTGGTTATATTTATATTTATACCCTTGCAGAGGGTATTATAATTTTGTCACGAAATGTGTAACGCATAAAAGCATCAGATCAGTCTTTTTGTTGCAGGCAGTACATATGTCGGAGCCGGCCGGATCGGATCACTATATCATATAGCTGCCATAGGAACTATCGGTCGTAAATCATACTTTTGTATGACAACCTTTTTTATTTTTTAAAACATTTCAACCAAACTCACAGGATATGCATTTGGTCCAGTCCTAAATAATCTGACAAAATTTGGTTTAAGTCGGATAACAATATCATATAGCTGCCATAGGAACTATCGGTCGAAAATCATACTTTTGTATGGCAAACTTTTTTATTTTTCAACTCATTTCACGCGAACTCGCAGATTATGCATTTGGTTCTGTCATAAATATCCCGGCCAAATTTGTTTTAAATCGGATTACTATATCATATAGCTGCCATAGGAACTATCGGTCGAAAGTCATACTTTTGTATGGCAAACTTTTTTATTTTTCAACACATTTCAACCAAACTCACAGATTATGCATTTGGTCCTGTTTTGAATATCCTGACCAAATTTGGTTTAAATCAGATTACTATATCATATAGCTGCCATAGGAACTATCGGTGGAAACTCATACTTTTGTATGGCAAACTTTTTTATTTTTCAACAGACTTCAACAAAAGTCGCAGATTATGCATTTGATCCTGTTCTGAACATCCTGAACAAATTTGGTTTAAATCGGATCCTATATCATATAGCTGCCATAGGAACTATCGGTCAAAAGTCATACTTTTGTTTGACAAACTTTGATATTTTTTAACATTAAAACGAAACTCACATATTATGCATTTTTTCCTGTCTCAAATATCCTGAACAAATTTGGTTTAAATTGGATGACTATATCATATAGCTGCCAAAGGAACTATCAGTCGAAAATCATACTTATGTATGACAAACTTTTTGTTTTCAACACATTTCATCCAAACTCACATATTATGCATTTGTACCTGTCTTGAATATCCTGACTAAATATGGTTTAAGTCAGATAACTATTATATTATATAGCTGCCATAGGAACTATCGGACGAAAATCATACATTTGTATGGCAAACTTTATTATTTTTTGACAGACTTCAACCAAACTCACAGATTATAAATCTGGTCATATCTTATACAGCCTGACCGAATTTGGTATAAAACGGAACACTATATCATATAGCTGCCATAGGAAAGATCGGTTGAAAAGTGCATCAGGGTTCTGCAAGGGTATAACATTTTTGGCGTGCCAAAAATAAAACAGAGCACTGACTCACTGCACCCTACTTGCTTATTGTTGTTATTGGTCAGTGTTTAATCTTATACTAGTTGTAAGATATAAGTTTCCCACTAGAGCCTAGAAGATAAGTGTTCACCCAGCACGCAATCGTACTTTGCTGATAAGAAGCGGACCCAAATAAATAAAGTCCCTAAAATGCAGCAGCGTGGTATGGGAACTGACATGCATAAAGATAAGGCGTCTTCACACAATCTGCATATTATAAGAAGACGATACCAAGAGCAGCGTCATAAATAATGTAACCCTAAAATGACTATGCTCGGATAAATATTGATTGTCACTGTCACAGGTGATAAACTTATGCATAGATATAAGTAGTTTTGATGATGCAATTATTTTCAATAAACCTGCCGAGTCTTTCGGCAGATTAGTCTAAAACCAAAACCCGAGCTGTGTACGTCATTCCGCCGCGTCGCTACGTCAATTGTGTTCTACGTCTTTTCATTTTGGTGACCCCGACATTTGTTCGCGCGAGTTAAAAATTTGTTTAAATCGTAAAAACCCGCGAGTGATGAAATTAAAATCAACGCGAGTGATTAAAAAAAATATATATAATTAATTAAATTAAATTCGCGAGATAAAATATATATATATATATAAAATGATGAAAGTGAACGAAATTGTTGAAGCCCAGACGATTTGGGTTAAAACTCTGGAACAGCTGTACAATACGCCTGCGGCAGAGGCCAGCCGGACGGACTCAACCCAGCTACGGAGCTTCAAAGAGGAGCTTCGCGCCATAACCGAGAAGTTCGAAAGCAACGAGAAACGGTTGGAGGAATTCCCGGCAGAGAAGAATATTACGTACTTCAAGGAAAAGTTCAGCGACAAGGAACGTGATTCAATAAACAAAACTTATATGTTACTCAGTAGTATCTCAGCTAGGGAAGTTACTACAGGTGCATATAGAAGGGTTAGCCAGCAGAAAGGCTTAA